>PVKP010012155.1:0-59221 GCA_004027715.1 Plecturocebus donacophilus | reverse complement strand
AAACCTTGGATAGACTGCTGCAGATGTCCAAAATCCAAGAGCAGAAGATGGGTGTCCCACTGTAAGTAATGGAGGATTCACTCAATGTTTTGTTCTATCCTTGCTTCAAAGGATTGGATGGTGCCTGCCCACGTTGGTAAAGGCGAGTGGAGGGTCTTCTTTATTCAGTGTACTGATTCAAATCCTCATCTCTTTTAGAAACACTCTCAGAGACACATCCAGAAACAGTGTTTCACCAGCTATGTGGGTATCCCTTGGCTTACTCAATTTGACACATAAGTTAACAATCACAGTAGTTCATTAGTAATATTGTGTGCAATGCTTATTTGTGTTTCTTACTTTCCTATTGCTGCTGTAACACATTACCACTAACATGGTTTAAAACAATAACAATTTATTATCTTATTGTTCTGGAGTTCAGAAGTCTAAAATGGATTCTTTGGATGGTATTCCTTATGGAAACTCTAAGGGGGAATCTGCTTCTTTGCTTTTCCCAGCTTTTAGAGATCATGTGCCTTGGCTCATGGATCCTTCTTCTATTTTCAAAGCCAATAGTATAGTAATTTCTCTTCTCTATGACATCAGCTTCTATCTTACATAGCTCTCTGATTCTGACCCCTTCCTGCCTCCCTGTTAGAAGGACCCTTGTGATTACGTTGGGCAATGCAGACAATCCAGTATAATTTTCTCATCTCAACATCCTTCATTTAACCACATTTGCCAAGTCTCAAGATATCATGTTCACAGGTTCTGCATTTCAGGATGTAGATTTTAGGAAAATTATTATTCATGTTATCATAGTACTTTATACTTTATGAGTTGCTATGGAAGGCAAAAATGTAGAAATAAAAATATTTAAACTGCTATTATCAAGCTCTCACTCAGTGGAAATAAAAAACTAAAGTATGAAGTTGAAGATATGGCAAATGTGAGCAAGAGTAGAGACGTGTCCTTTGCCAATGAAAATGTATTCTGAAGACAATCTGAAGTTTAAGCTCTGAATAAAACCCAGTTTATTTTAAAAAGAGGAAGGAAGGGAGGGAAGGAGGGAGGGAGCAGAAGAAAGATAATCAATATTAAAAATCTTTGTATAAATAGTGGCAAGACAATTGGGAAAATTGGTAATATGTGGACAATTTTTGAGAATTTGGGCAATTGTCAAGAACCTGATCTAGAATAGTTAGTTTAGAAAATGTGAGTCATTTTGGGGAATTTGCTGTGGTTTATCCACTTGTATAATTTACCAGTTTATTTTTTCCTTGCACAAAGTTTGAGAAATATGACAACATAAGACCTATTACCTTTCTCTTATAGAAGGTTTGCCTCTCTCAAAATAAGCAAGGTGAAGATCTGGAGTAGGCGAGTTAATCCTTTAACTCTCCCATGTCATTCCATCATTCAATTTCAGTATGTCAAGGTAGAATGCCAAAATGGTGTACTAGTTATATATATATATGTACACTAGTTATATATATGTAATATACATATCTATGTATATATATACACATATACATACATACATATACTTATATACACCCACACACATACACATTTATAGCTATTTATATATATTTATATATGTATTTATATATATTTACATATGTATATGGGTGTATGTGTGTATATATATGTATATATATACACCCATATACATGGACACATATATTCCTAGCCACAGCTCTTCACATGTCTCATGAAATATAGTTAGCTAAAAACAAAGTTCTATTAAGAGACATTATTTGATGTAGTGGTTTTTATCACTAATCCAGAAATACATCCAGTGCAAATATGACAATACAGTTTCATTTTCTGAACTTTGTATTTCCCAATGAGTACTAGTCACTAAGAGATTCTAAATGGTGAAATCAAACCAGTTGCCATAGGGAGGTTATAAGAGATTGAAAAGTGAATGTCATTATTATTTTCTGGTAGAATATTAGAATAGAAAAAATGACCTTGTTAAAGAGATAAATTCCTTTATTTCCCATATAAGTAACTAAAGTCAATATCAATCATGCTTGTCAAACCCTATTAGAACAAATTAAATATATCTTAAAAAATGAAAAATACTTAAGAGCTAAGCATTGTACTCCTAAATTAGTAGATTCTCAACATCTTTGAGGAATACAATTAGCTTTTTACTTGTGTTTATTTTCATAAAACTGCTCTTTCAAGGTGTTGAATAAACTCATGAATAAAATAAAAATATATTTTAATATATGGCCATGTCCACACCCTACAAAAGAGAAAATCTGATGTGGTTCAGTAAACATTGGATACATTCATGACTGTAAATTACTTGAAAATTTAGACAACCTTGTTTTATCTTACATCTGATGTCATTTAAAATAAAGTTTGGTTTCATTAATCAGGGAAGACATCTTATAAGTCTTTCACTAGAAAAGCCTGAAATGTTTCTATATAAAAATTTGTATATTTAGTGATTATCTTTCTAGAGCACACACTATAATAATATACCAAATAATTTATAAATAAAACGATATTAAAGCTTACTAAAGTAATGACTCGAATAAAAATCGAACACATCAAGTGCTTCAGCATACAAATAGATATACGATCAAAGATATTGATTTCTTTTGATCAACACAAGCAAACTCCAGGCTGGTGTGCAGTGGTGTGATCACCACTCCACTATAGCCTTGACCTCATGACCTGAAGCAATTCTTCTACCTTTGCCTTCCAAGTAGCTGGGACTATAGGCAGGTGTCACCACACTGGGCTAATTTTTAAATTATTTGTAGAGCTAGAGTCTCATTTTTTCCCTCAGTTTGGTCTTGAACTCCTGTGCTCAAGGGATTCTCCTGCCTTGGTCTCCCAAAGTGCTGAAATTATAGGTGTTAGCCACTGTGCCTGGCTTGTAGCAATGTTTTAAACACTCAGAGTGATTTATTTTATTTTATTTTTTGAGACAGGTTCTCACTCTGTCACCTAGGCTGTAGTGCAATGGAACGATCACAGCCCACTGAAACCTCGACTTCCCTAGTTCAAGTAATTGTCCCACCTCAATCCCCTAAGTAGCTGGGACTACAGGCATGTCCACTGTGCCTAACTAATTATTTTTATTTTTATTTGGTTTTTGTAGAAACAGGGTCTCCCTATGTTGCCTAGGCTGATGTCACTCCTGGGCACAAGCAATCCTCCCATCTCAGCGTCCCAGAGTGCTGGGATTATAGACATGAGCCACAGCCACTATGCCAGGCCAATTATTATATTCTAGGCATTTATTAAGGGCTTTGCATATATTAACTCAAAACCTTCATAACAGACCATTATCCCCAATTTGCATCTGAAGAAAATAAAGTCAGCAGAAGATAAGGAACTTGCTCAAAGTGAGATAAGTAATAGTTAAACTCAGGTAATCTTCTTTTAGGACCAAAAGTGATACAAGTAATAGCTGAACTCAGGTGATCTGCTTTCAGGACACATACCACTAGCTGTCTTTCTATATAGGCTGTCCATATACTATACATGTACATAAGTAAAAAACAGTGGTAAATTCTATTGTATACTAGTTATTAATCAATTTTACTTAATTTAATAGTGATAACTTCAAGATAATATTTAAGGATGTATGAAGAAATCAATATGTAATGTCAGCACCACTTTTACTTTACCAATAGTATCTAAATAGAGAAGCTATAAAGAATTCTGTAGTCAGACATTCAGCATACTCTTTCATATATCACACATTTATCTTTCCTATTTCTGCTTTGCCTGCCTTGGATTTTGTCAGGTCAGTTGTGGCATTTAAGCAATTTCAAGGTATAGTGAACCATAAACTGAATTTCAATAAATATTCTAGATGGAGAACAGGTGAAAATAAAGATGTCTACAAAACTAAATCTCTACAGATATCTGATGAATGTACTGAAATGATTTAACACACTTGGAATGCCTATGATGAAAAATCATTTTCTGTGAAGAAAAGTATATCATTATGGTTTTATTCACACTCAGAATTGGGAAGGGTTTCAAGATATGATACATATACTTTACAAATCAATTTACATTGTAAAAGCTATGGTGTACTTATATTTGAAGGTAACAGTGAGAAGAAGCCATCAGTTATAAAGGTTGAAGTTGCTTCAGTAGATATCCAATGTACATTGTGATCTAATTCAATGATGCCTGTAATATAAAAGCTTTTGTGTAATCATTAGAGTAGATGTCAGATACTTCTCACTTTACCCCCAAATCTTGAATTATTTACATAGCTGTATCTTACCATCTTGTTGATACTAGAAAGAATTAAAGCATTTACTAATGCCATTAATGAAAATGAGGATGTGATAAATGAAGGTACTTGTGACATGGATCATTGTCCCAATGATCAATATCCTTAAGTTCCTAGATGTTACAGGTCTTACAAAAGAAAATTAGTTAATGCTGATTACAATTTATCAAGGTGTCATTGCTAGTATTCTGTAAATGCATTAATGATAGCTTACAACAGGTTTGAATGTAAAAGTTCCAAATTGCCAGTTTGGCAATGAGATGCTAATTTAAATGTAATGTAGTATGCAAATAACTAAGACACATAAAGTAGCAGTTTGAGAGAAAAAGTTTATATATTATATATGTGAATATATATTACATACAAACATATATGTGTAAATACATATTATAAACATGAAAAATATATATATACTCTCTCTATATATATTCCATATATATTATCTCTATGTATTCTATATACATATATTTGATATATATTTTTTCATTATTTATTTTATATCAATTTTTCAGACAGATTTGGTCAGAGAGTCAAGCCCTGTAAATCTGAAAGTTTATTCAAAACTAAAGATAGGTTAGGACTGGATATCTATGAAGATAAAACTTAATGTTAAAAAATATTTTTTTCTATAGAATTTCTGAAAAATCTTTTTAAGTCATTGCTTTATGAGACAAGATATACAAATCTATACATTTTTGAAATATCATCATGAAGTCCATTTAAAAATGGTTCTAATAAACAGCCCTTGATATAGTTTGAATACTTCTCCTTACCCAAATCCTTACCCAAATCTTCTATTAAAATTAAATCCCCATGTTGGAGGTGGGGCCTGTAGGAGGTGATTGGATCATGAGGTAATTGGATCATGCTGGTGCTATCAATGATTTAGCACCAGCCCCTTGGTGCTGTCCTTGCCATAGTGAGTGAATTCTTGTGAGATATGGTTGTTTAAAGTGTCTATTCTCTCTCTCTCTCTCTTTCTCTCTCTCTTTCCCTCTCTCTTTCCTCTCTCTCTTTCTGTCTCTCTCACTCCTGCTTTTACCATGGGATGTGCCTGCTACCCCTTTGCTTTCTGTCATGATTGGAAGCTTCCTGAGGCCTCTCCATAAGCAGATGCTGCTATGCTTCCTGCACAGCCTGCAGAACCGTGAGGCAATTAAACCTCTTTTCTTATAAATTACCCAGTCTCATGTATTCTTTACAGTGCAAGAATGACCTAACACAATTCTATGTAACTTTTCTGCAAATGGATAAAGAACATTAAGTTCAATGATGGCTCAGTGATACGGTTTGTCTCTGTGTCCACACCCAAATCTCACCTCAAATTTTAATCCCTATTTCCATGTGTCAATCAGGGGACCAGATGGAGGTAACTGAATCACGGGGGCAGTTTTCTACATGCTGTTCTCATGATAGTGAGGGGGTTCTCATGACAACTTATAGTTTTATAAAGGCTTCTCCCTCTTTGCTTATCACTTCTCCTTCTCAACACCTTGTGAAGAAGATGCCTTGTATCCCCTTCACCTTCCACCATGATTGTAAGTTTCCTGAGGCCTCCCCAGCTATGCCGAACAGTAAGTAAATTAAACCTCTTTCCCTTATAAATTACCCAGTCTCTGGCAGTTCTTTATAGCAGTATGAAAATGGACTAATACACTCAAATAACTGGTTTCATTGCTAGATGTATTCATATGTTTCCTAGTTGACTTCTTACTGTTTACATAATGTATATCATCTGTTCCCTAATTATACACAAAATATACATACATGTTATATACATATACATATACTGCAGATTATATACATGTACTCTCAGGAGTCTGTTTTACCTCAAATTGTTTCTAAATTTTAGTCTCTGATTTGCTATCGAGTTCTTGATATTAAGAGTAGTCCTGGCTGGGAGTGGTTACTCACACCTGTACTCTCCACATTTTGATAACCCAAAGTAGAAAGATTCTTTGAGTCCAGGATTTCAAGTCCTGCCTGGACAATATAGCAAACTCTCATCTCTATAGAAAAATTTTCTAAAAATTAACCAGACATGGTGGTATATATCTGCAGTCTCAGATACTTGGAGGCTGAGGTGGGAGGACTGCTTGAGACCAGGAGGTCAAGGATGCAGTGAGCCATGATTATGCCACTGCACTCCAGCCTGATCAACAGAGCAAAATCCTGACTCTCTCTCTTAAAAAAAGTAGTCCTAAAACAGATACTCATTGTGATAGTCAATTTTATGTGTTGACTTGACTGGAATAAGAAAATGCGAAAATTATTAGTTAAACATTATTTCCCTGTGTGTCAGTGAGGGTGTCTCCAGAAGAGAATGACATTTGAATTATTAGACTGAGTAAAGAAGAGTGCCCTCGCCGATTTGAATAGGTGTAATCCAATCTGTTGAGGGTCTGCATATAATTAAAAGGCAGAGGTAAGGCGAACTCACTTGCTCTGTTTCAGTGAGACATTCATCTTCTTCTGCCTTTGGACATAGGAGCTCTCAGTTCTCAGGCCTTTCGATTAGGACTAAATGGCACCACTTGCTTTCCCAGATCTTCAACTTGAAGATGACAGAGTCAAATCATTAATCAGAATAATCTGACTGGAGTAGACCTATGGCAATTGCTAGTTAATCACAGTGCTCCTGGAAGTAAGATAGAAACCTATTATATTCTTACTTGATGTATATAAGCAGAAGGATTCTAGGTCAAGTGAATAAAAGTCTAACTTGAATAATAAAAACAGAAGTCATATATCCTCAATTAATTTCCAGACTTGAATCAGGTCACAGACTAAGAACTCCTTGAATGAAGGGGAGGCAGATATCCTCAAGAAAGGACCCTGCTACAAACTTTGAAAATATATACTGTTAATGTTTCTCCTACTCGTTCCCAATGGGACCTATGACTTTTTTTTACCAGGGTAACTCTTCACTGGAGAAAAGGAGATAATCAAATATTTTGGGGCATTACTCAACACTGGCTCTAATATGACAATAATTCCAGATACCCAAACTGTCACTGTGGCCCTTCATTCAGAGTAGAGGCTTACAGAGATCAGATGATGTATTGGCTTATTTTCACACTGCTAAAAAGAACTACTTGAGACTGAGTAATTTATAAAGAAATAAGGTTTAATTGACTCATAGTTCTGCAGGCTTTACAGGAGGCATGTTTGGGGAATCCTTACTTACAATCATGGCAGGAGATGAAGGGGATGCAAGCACATCTTCACATGGCAGCAGGAAACAGTCAGCAAAAGGGAGAAGTGCTGGACACTTTCCAACAACCAGACATCATAAGAATTCATTAATCATCATGAGAACAGCAAGGGAGAAATCTCCCCTGTGATCCTATTACCTCCTACCATATCATCCCTCTCCCAACATTGGAGATTACAATTCCATATGATATTTGCGTGGGGATACAGAGCCAAACCATATAAGATGATCAATAGAGTTTTGTCTCAAGCACAATGGGTCCCTGAACACATACTATAGTCATTTTTCCAGTCCCAGATGTACAACTATAAAAGACATGATTAGCAGCTGGTAGAGTCCCCACACTGGTTCCCTGATGAATAACTTACAAAGTGAGGGCTGTTACAGGGAGAAAGACCAAGAGAAAGCTGCTAGAACTGTCTCTCCCTATAAAAACAATAAATCAAAAGTAATATAATATTCTTAGAGAGCTTGAGGAGATTAGCACCACTAGTAAGGAAATGAAAGATGCAGGGGTGTTGATTACCTAATTACCACCACAAGCCCATTGAACTATCCAGAAAACAGATGAATCTTGGAGAATGTTTGATTACTGGAATTTGACCTGTTCAGAAGACAGATGAATCTTGGAGAATGATTGGTTACCGGAACCTTAACCAAGTAGTGACTGCAATTACTGCTACTGTACCAGGTGTGGTTTTATTGCTTAAGAAAATTAACAAGTCTCCTGGCACCTGGTATGCAGCTATTGACCTAGAAGATGCTTTTTTCTTCACCCTATTTCATAAAAAACAATAGAAGTAGTTTGCTTTCAGCTCTCAAAGCTAAAGATACATCTTCACTGTCCTATCTCAGGGAAATATCAACACTCTATTCATATATACATATAAATTTCTTTATCCGCTCATTGATTGAAGGGCAATTGGATTGGTTCTACGATTTTGCTATTGTGAATTGTGCCACTATAAACATCAATGTGCAGGTATCTTTCAAATAATTACTTATTTTACTCTGAGTAGATACCCAGTAGTGGGATATCTGGATGAAATGGTAGTTCTACTTTTAGTTTTTAAAGGAATCTCCACATGTTTTCCATAGTGGCTGTACTAGTTTACATTCACACCAGCAGTGTAGAAGTGTTCCCTCTTCACCATATCCATGCCAACATCTACTGTTTTTTTATTTTTTGATTATGGCCTTTCTTGTAGGAGTAAGGTGATATCACATTGTGGTTTTGATTTGCATTTCCCTGATCATTAGTGATGTTGAGCATTTTCAAATTTGTTTGTTGGCCATTTGTACATTTTCTTTTGAGAATTGTCTATTAATTTTCTTAGCCCACTTTTTGATAGGATTGTTTTTTTTTCCTTACTGATCTGAGTTCATTGTAGATTCTAGATTATTACTCCTTTGTCAGATGTATAGATTGTGAAGATTTTCTCCCACTCTGTGGGTTGTTTACTCTGCTGACTGTTCCTTTTGCCACGCAAAAGCTCTTTAGTTTAATTAGGTGCTATTTATCTTTGTTGTATTGCATTTGCTTTTGGGTTCTTGATCATGAAAGCCTTGCCTAAGCCAGTGTCTAGAGGAGTTCTTCCAATGTTATCTTCTAGAATTTTTATAGCTTCAGTTCTTAGGTTTAAGTCCTTAATCCATGTAAGCCAATGTCTAGGTTTTTTCCAATGTTACCTTCTAGAATTTTTATAGTTTCAAGTCTTAGGTTTAAGTTCTTTATCCATCTTGAGTTGATTTTTGTATAAGGTGAGAGATGAGGCTCTAGTTTTATTCTCCTACATGTGGCTAGCCAATTATTCAGCACCATTTGTTGAAAAGGGTGTTTTTTCCCCACTTTATGTTTTGGTTTGCTTTGTCAAAGATCATTTGGCTGTAAGTATTTGGACTTATTTATGGGTTCTGTATTCTGTTCCATTGGTCTATGTGTCTATTTTTATATTAGTACCACACTGTTTTGGTGACTATGGCCTTATAGGTATAGTTTAAAATCAGACAGTGTGATGTCCCCAGATTTGTTCTTTATGCTTAGTCTTGCTTTGGCTATGCAGACTCTTTTTTGGTTTTATATTAATTTTAGAACTGTTTTTTGCTAATTCTGTGAAGAATGATGGTGGTGTTTTGATGAGGATTGCGTTGAATTTGTAGATTGCTTTTGGCAGTATAGTTGTTTTCACTATAGTAATTCTACCCAACCATGAGCATGGGATGTATTTCCATTTGTTTGTGTCATCTATGATTTCTTTCAGCACTGTTTTTGTAGTTTTCCTTGTAGAGGTCTTTCAACTCCTTGGTTAGGTATATTCCTAAGGTTTTTTTTTTTCCAGCTTCTTTAATGTATAGAAAAGCTACTGATTTGTGTACATTAATCTTGTATCAGAAAACTTTGCTGAATCCTTTTACCAGTTCTAGGAGACTTCTGGTGGAGTCCTTAGGGTTTTGAAGGTAAACAATTATATTGTCAGCAAACAGTGACAGTTTGACTTCCTCTTTGCCAATTCAGGTGCCTTTTATTTCTTTCTCTTATCTGACTGGGCTGGCTAGGACTTCCAGTACGATGTTGAAGAGGAGTGGTGAAAGTGGGCATCCCGTCTGTTCCAGTTCTCAGAGAGAATGTTTTCAACTTTTCCCCATTCAGTGCTTTGTTGGCTGTGGGTTTGTCATAAATGGCTTTTATAACATTAAGGTATGTCCCTTGTATGTCTATTTTCTGAGTTTTAATCATAAAAGGATGCTGGATTTTGTCAAATGCTTTATCTGCATCTATTGCGATGATCATAATTCTGTTTATGTGGTGTATTACATTTATTGACTTGCATATGTTAAACAATCCCTGCATTCCTGATATGAAGCCCACTTGATCATAGTGGATTATGTTTTTGATATGTTGTTGGGTTCAGTTAGCTAGTATTTTGTTAAGGATTTTAGCATCTATGTTCATCAAGGATATTGGTCTGTAGTTTTCTTTTTTGGTTATATCTTTTCCTGGTTTTGGCATTAGGGTGATGTTGGCTTCATAAAATGAATTAGGAAGTGTTCCTTCTTTCTCTAATCTTGTGGAATAGTGTCAAAAGAATTGGTACCAATTCTTTGGATGTCTGGTAGAATTCTGCTGTGAATCATCTGGTCCTGGACTTCACTTTTTGGTAATTTTCCAATTACCATTTCAATCTCACTGCTTGTTATTGGACTGTTCTGGGTATCTAATTCTTTCTGATTTAATCTAGGAAGGTTGTATTTTTCCAGGAATTTATCCATCTCTTTTAGGTTTCCTAGTTTATGTGCATAAGGGTGTTCGTAGTAGCTTTGAATAATCTTTTCTGTTTCACTGGTGTCAGTTGTAATACCTCCTGTTCTTAATGAGGTTACTTGTGTTTTCTCTCTTCTTTTGTTGGTTAATCTTACTAGTTGCCTATCAATGTTATTGGTCTTTACAATGAACCAGTTTTTTTTTGTTTCATTTATCTTTTATATTGTCTTTTTTGTTTCAATTTCAATTAGTCCTGCTCTGATCTTGGTAATTTCCTTCCTTCTGCTGGGTTTGGGTTTGGTTCGTTCTTGTTTCTCTAGTTCCCTGAGGTGTGATCTTAGAATGTCAGTTTGTGCTCTTACAGTCTTTTTGATATTGTCACTTAGGGCTACAAAATTTCCTCTTAGCACTTCCTTTGTTGTATAGCAAAGGTTTTGATAGGTTATGTAATTATTGTCATTCATTTCAAAGTTTTTAAAATTTTCATCTTGATTTTTTTTATGACTCAATGTTCATTTAGGAGCAGGTTATTTAATTTCCATGTACTTGCATGGTTCTGAAGGTTCTTTTTGGAGTAAATTTCCAGTTTTATTTTAATGTGACCTGGAAGAGTGCTTGATATAATTTCAATCTTCTTAAACTTATTAAGGTTGTTTTATGGCCTATCATACGGTCTGTTTTGGAGAAAGTTCCATGCACTGCTGAATAGAATGTTTATTCTGCAGTTGTTGGATGAAATGTTCTGTATATATCCATTAAGTCCATTTGTTCCAAGATACAGTTTAAATCCATTGTTTCTTTGTTGACTTTCTGTCTTGAGGAACTGTTTAGTGCTCTCAGTGGAGTATTGAAGTCCCCCACTATTACTATGTTGCTGTCTATCTCATTTCTTAGATCTATTAGTAATTGCTGTAGAAATTTGAGACCTCCAGGGTTAGGTACATATATGCTTAAGATTGTGATATTTTCCTATTGGACAAGTCCTTTTTATTATTAAATAATGTGCCTCTTTGTTTTTTTTAACTGCTGTTGCTTAAAAGGTTGTTTTGTCTGACATAACAATAGTTACCCCTGCTCACTTTAGAGCATTTTCATAAAATACCTTTTTTTCACCCCTTTTCTTTAAGTTTATATGAATCCTTATGTGTTAGGTGAGTCTCCTGAAGCAAGCAGATAGTTGCTTGGTGGGTTCTTACCTATGTTGCAGTTCTGTATCTTTTAATTGGAGCATTTAGCCATTTACATTCATTGTTAGTATTGAAATGTGAGGTACCGTTGCATTAATCATGCTCTTTGTTGCCCATGTACTCTGCTTTTTTTTCTTTTTTGTTTTTGCTTTTTAATATGTACTTTTCTTTTATAGGTCTTGTGTGATTTATGCTCTAACAAGGTTCTGATTTGATGTATTCCCAGTATTGGTTTCAAGGTTTAGAGCTCCTTTTAGCAGTTCTTGTAATGGTGAGTGGAAATAGTGAATTCTCTCAGCATTTGTTTGCCTGAAAATGACTATATCTTTCTTTTATATGTGATGCTTAGTTTCACTGGATACAAAATTATTTGCTGATAATTGTTTTGTTTGAGGAGGCTGAAGATAAAGATAGGGCCCCCAAGTCCCTCTAGCTTGTAGGGTTTACCTGCCGAGAAATCTCCTGTTAAGCTGATAGGTTTTCCTTTTTAGGTTACCTGGTGCTTCTGTCACAGCTCTTAAGATTCTTTTCTTTGTCTTAACTTTGGATAACCTGATGACAATGTGCATAGGCAATGATCTTTTTGTGATGAATTTTCCAGGTGTTCTTTGTGCTTCTTGTATTTGGATATCTAGGTCTCTATCAAGGCCAGGGAAGTTTTCCTTAATTATTCACCCAAATATGTTTTCCAGACTTTTAGATTTCTCTTCCTCCTCAGGAACACTGATTATTCTTAGGTTTGATTGTTTAAGATAATCCCAGACTTATTGGAGGCTTTGTTTATATTTTCTTATTTTTTTCTCTTTGCCTTTGTTGGATTGAATTAACTCAAAGACCTTGTCTCCAAGCTCTGAATTTCTTTCTTTTACTTCTTCAACTCTATTGCTGAGACTTTCTGGAGGATACAGCATTTCTAAAAGTGTGTCCAAAGTGTACTGAATTTTTTATTGTTTTTCCTTTAAGCTATCTATTTCTTTGAGTATTTCTCCCTTCACTTCTTGCATCATTTTTTTTTTTTTTTCCTTGCATTGGGCTTCACCTTTCTCTGATCCCTCCCTGATTAGCATAATAATTAACCTCCTGGATTCTTTTTCAGGTAAATCTAGGATTTCTTCTTGGTTTGGATACATTGCTGGTGAACTAGTGTGATATTTTGGGGTGTGTTGAAGAGCCTTGTTTTGTCATATTTCAAGCATTGGTTTTCTGGTTCCTTCTCATTTGGGTAGGCTCAGTCAGAGAGAAGGGCTAAAGGCTGTTGTTCAGATTCTTTCATCCCATGCAGTGTTGCCTTGATGTAGTACTCTCTCACTTTTCCTATAGATGTGGCTTCCTGTGAGCCTAACTGCAGTGATTGTTGTCTCTCTTCTGGGTCTACCTACCCAGCAAGTTTACCCGGCTCCGACTGATACCAGGAGTGGTCTGCACAGTCCTGTGATGTGAATCATCTACGGGTCTCTCAGCCATGGATACCAGCGCCTGTTCCAGTGAGGGTGGCAGGGAGTGCAATGGACTCTGTGTGGGTTCTTAGCTTTGGTGGTTTCATGCTCTATTTTTGTGCTGGTTGGCCTCCTGCCAGGAGCTGGCACTCTCCAGAAAGCATCAGCTATAGTAGTGTGGACAGGGACTGGCAGTGGGCGGGGCCCTAGAACTTCCAAGATTATTTGCCCTTTGTGTTCCACTGCCAGGGTGAGTAGGGAAGAACCATCAGGTGGTGGTAAGGCTAGGAGTATCTGAGCTCAGACTCTTTGGGTGGGTCTTGCTTTAGCTGCTGTGGAGGATGGGGTTGAGATTCCCAGGCCACTGGAGTTGTATACCTTTGGAGAATTATGGCTGCCTCTGCTGAGTCATGCTGGTTTTCAGGGAAGTGGGGTAAACCCAGCAGTCACAGGCTTCACTCAGCTTCCATGCAAATCAAGGGGCCAGTGTCACTCCTGCTGTGACATTCCAATAGTCCCTAGTCTGTTTCCTGGCAGAGTGTGTGAGGGACTTGAAAACTTGCTCTAGGCTATCCACTTCCCAGCTGCAAAAGAGAAGGACTTGGTTCTTCCCCCACATGAGTCTGCACACCGGATTTGCTCCTCCTCTGAGTTATGGCCAGGAGGCTTTTCACCCTGTTCAAATTGTTAAAGTTCAGCTAGAGATTTCCTTCTCTTTTGGAGTTTTACCCCCTGCTCCTCTGGCTGCCCACTGGATGGATCCCTGTGGTGCCAGGCAGGAATGGCCTGCTAGAGGATGCAGCAAGCTCCCAGGGTCTTTCTGCTGGCTCCTCTCTTCTGTATTTTGCTTGGCTCTCTAAATTGACTCAGCTCCAGGTAAAGTTGGAAACATCTCCAGCAAAAAGACTTTCAGCTTCTCCAGTGCGGGTGTATGTTCAGGAGAGGAGGGTATCCCTTTCCAGCTTATACAGTTGGGGCACTCACAGTATATGGGGTGTCTCCTGGGTACTGCAGGATCAGTCCACTTCCTTCAGAGGGATTGCTGGTTTGTTCTTGCAGTTGATCTGGAGCTAAAATTCACAATGTGAGCTTCTGCACGCTGCTCTGTCTGGAACTGCAATCTAGTCCTGCCTCCTGTCCACCATGATAAACTTTTTTTGATTTTGGAGGCAACATGTTCTTCATTTGGGTGTGTTACTCTAGCCCATTTAGGAAGTGACCCGAAAAGCTGCTCTTTTTTGAGGGGGCCTATAACAAGAGACAGATATGTAACACATCAAGGCTGCTCTGTCACTAGAACCATATGATCCAGCAGATTAAATGGCATTTTATATGTCAGTGGCAGATAAGGAGGCTCTTTGAAACATTTGGAAAGGATAGACCTTTAGGATTTTAGAGGGAAGCCCTACCATTGTTTTCAGATAACTATTCTCTTTTTGAGAGACAGCTTTTGGCTTGCTTCTGGATCTTAGTAGAGACTGAATTCTTGATTTGAGGCCAATAAGTCACCCTGAAACTTGAGCTGCTCATCATGAACTGTGTGTTATCTGACCCACCATTATATAAATAAAGGGGCTACAAGGTAATACTCCATCATCAGTTGGAATTGATATTATCTGACCTGGCTCGAGCAGGTTTTGAAGGCACAAGTAAGCTACATGAAGAAATGAACCAAATACCTAAGGTCCCAGTCCTGCTACAGTGCCTTCTCATTTTCTAATGCATTCTTGCTTTGATTCCTATATTGGTTTGTTTACAATTTCTAAGAACACATTGGCCAGGCATGGTGGCCCATGCCTGTAATCCCAGCACATTGGGAAGCCTAGGTGGATGGATCATCTGAGGTCAGGAGTTTAACACACCAGCCTGGCTAACATGGTGAAACCCTATCTCTACTAAATATACAAAACAATTAACTAAGCATGGTGGGGAGCACCTGTAATCCCAGCTACTCAGAAGGCTGAGGCAGGAAAATTGCTTGAATCTGGGAGACAGAGGTTGCAGTGAGCTGAGACAGCACCACTGCACTGCAGCCTGGGCAACAGAACGAGACTCTATCTCAAAAAAAAAAAAAAGAACACATTGATGGACTCCTTGTAAGTAAAAAAAAAAAGGCATGAACAAGTGTCTCATATTCCCATGATACTTACACCTGCTGTGTTTTCAGCTATCCTTCAATATACACTATGTTAGCTTGAGGAGTTTCCTAGCAGATTGATATAAAAAGATATATTAAACATGAATTATAATTATTATACATGGTATGATGGCATGAGAATGAAATAACTGCTTCTGAAGATCAGATTTATTTAAAATGTGTCTCTGAAAGACAGTAAATGAAAATTTTTTTTTCTAGTGAGAGTATACATGTTTGTGGAGGAGTGATGGCTCCATGGAATGGACCTACCCTGATGTCTTGGCTGAGGTTTGGTAGTTGTTCAGGACTCAAGAAAGAATACTGGAATAAAACAGGAAAGAGGAACGGAAACATCATTAAAATGTTCCCTTTTGACTTTTCTCAGTAAGCCAGGGCCGATGGTAGAAGAAGTCATGATATTAGTAGACTCGCTGATGACAATCGGAGTCATAGAACCTTGAACTTCTAGAAGCCACGTATCAGTAGCTAATGCCTGAAACCTTTTCATGGACACAATTAGTAAAAAAGGGGAAAGGATCAAGGTGACAAAAAAAGGGTCTGGCCTACAGAAAGTTATGAAGGTAGTTGATAAGACATAATAGTTCAAAAGGGAAAAAAGAAATGGCCAGCCAGTGAGTGTGCAACTAAATTCTACTTCAGGAAGAAATCAATGATGAAATGCCAGGAGGCTAAGGGGAGTCACCCCTGTGAAATATCACAATCCTTTTTCCAGTTTCCTTTTTTCAGTTTTCACACTTGGAGCCCTGAAAATGGAAAGGAATCCTCATCTCCAGGAAAAAAAAGGGAACCTGCCATTCCTCAGCCCTTCTGCGAATGTATCTATAGCTGTTAACTTGGGGAAACAAACCCAGGCATTTCAAAGACCACTGAATAGAGGGTCCACGTTGACACTGATACTCATAGAACCAAAATGTCACTGTAGCTCCCTGTTAGAATGGGAATATGTGAGATTCTGCTAATAAATGAAGTTCTGGCATAGTTAAGCTTACAGATGTCTGCTAGGTCTGCACACCCACACGGTGGTATTTACCCAATCCTAAAATGTATAATTGGGATTACACTTGATGTCTAACGTAATCCTTAAGATATTGTGGGGTATGAATTATCATGGTTGTGAAGGCCAAGTGGAAACGATTCCCTTTTCTGAGTCAATACATTAAATCAAAACGAATAGTATACAGGGGCAAGGTAGTGCCATCCTTTAGGCTACAAAGGATGCAGAGCTGGTAGCCCCCATCATACCCCCAGTTGTATATCCATTTAACACCTAATTCTGGACCCTGTGGAAATCAGATCGATCTGGGAGAATAAACAGACTACTATGTATTCCATCAAGTAGCAGATTAAATTGCAGTCACCATGACAAGTGTAATATCTTTATTAGAGCAGATTAACATGGTTTCTGACAAACTATGCAATTACAGACTGGAGAATTCGTTGTTTTCTACTATGATCCAAAAAGAAGATCAGAAACCATTCATATCTAGGACAAGAATTATAGATTTAATCTTCTGTAACAGGACGCTGCTGACTTTCCTGCCCTCTGTCATAGTACGTTCCAAAGAAACCTAAATCAGAAGTCAGAAGTCAGAAAACCGTGGACTGTCACCTTTTCATGGGGTATATTTGCTACAAAGGTTTTACACTTAAAATGCTTAATATACAACTTTTAAACACCATGAGCTTTTGAGTAAGAACAGTTGTTCAATTTTGCTTCTGTGACAGAAAAGTCTAAAATATTTACCATCTTCTCCTTTACAGAGAAAGTTTATCAATCCTTGATGTAGACTATTTTACTATACTGCACAGTGTTCACCTATGTCAATATTATTTTAATTTAGATGACTAAAACTTGCTATTATTTAGATGGATATACCTTTTAAAAATACATAGAAAATGCCCTTCTAAAATTTTATGTGAGACAAGTTAACTAGAGATAACAACTTTTTTCATTTCAGTTTAACATTTTTATTTAGAGAACTTGCTCCTGATTCTTATTATACCACTAGGTTCAGTTACACAAAAAGGCTATAAAATCTTGGTTTTTTTTTAGATGCTTCTAAAAGTAATTGTGACTAAACATATTCTGGAAAAATGATGCATTGCCCTATTTAGAAGCCTCTATGAAGTTTGTTATTTTTGTTTTAGCTTACTTTTAAGATTTTAATCCACTTTTGTCTTTCTCACTTTCCCCCAGATATTCACATTTTATTTTTTTTCATATTATTATTTTACAGGTTTCAATATATAGAAGGATTTAATAATATTTTTCCAACATTTTTCAGTTTTGTTCTTTGATAAGCTTTGCTAATACATGCACACAAGCACACACATATGTATCATATATACACATATGATATATATATGATATGATATATATGTGTGTGTATATATATATATATATATTCTTAATTCACTCTGTATCATGTTGAAAAGAGCATTCTCTGTTTTAATTAGTGTGCCTCATCATACTTCAAGATATGTTTACCTGGCCAGGTTGCTTTGCCTCCCAATTATATCTCCTTTTTCTTCCTCTCAGATGATTTTTAAATGCCACAAATAATCTTCATTGAATAAAAAACAAGAGCAATTAATTTATTTGTATAAATGTTCTCATTAGAGGTAATTTATAAGAAATAAATAAATAAAATTTTATTTGAAAGCAGATGGATTAAAGAAGGCACAAAAGAATAGCTGTTGTGATTAAATAGATAAGGAAGATGTTAAATGAGAGGTTAGTAAAATAATATTCTAGTTTCTTATTAAGAAACTTCAAACTATAGTGATCTTAAAAAGTTGGCAAATTCTCCAAAAAAGAATATATTGGGTGAAATGCTTGTAAACAACCATGCCATGTCTCTGCAGATGACCAGATAAACCATAAACTCAGGCACATGCATTCATAAAATCTGCTAAAATGTTTTGTTAGAAATAGGGAAGTCTGTGGCTTTTTTTTCCTGTTACTGCCCCAATAAATCCCACTCAATTAATTCACTCAGCAAGAATGGTGGTGTTACAAGGGTGGACCTGACCACAGAAATTAGCAACCTGGCTGCCAGAGTGGGTGGACTCTATTTGGGGTGTTAAGTGGAAACTTGTACTTGGTGACATTGCCGGTAACAATTGCTTACTTACAGGAAATGAGTAAGAAAAGTCACAGCTCTGCTAGCCTAAAGTCACAGTTGCAGTTGGGAAAAGTAGCAGATCAGCCTGAAGGTTAATAGGGAAAGCCTAGAAATGAGAGCCCCATAAAATAGCTTTTCAGATTTGTTTGCCTAACTGACTAGAAAACTCCACACATGTGCAAGGAGAAATGAAAGAACTTTCTAGATAAAGCTGAGGCAGATTGGAAAACTGGCTAAAGTTTATACATGAGCTCCTCAACAGATACACAGTGCTGAGGTCTCTTGAGCACAGTATCTTTCTAAATAATCACTGGCTGATCACTAACATATGAAATGGAATAATAATGTAAAATAAATGACTGATACTAAGGAAAAAATTGAATAAAAACTGATCTCTATTAAACCAGATATTGGAGTGAGCATATAGACACATCAAAGCAATTTGTTAAAAATATGTTCAAAGTGTTCAGTGGCATCATGTTTGAAAAATTAAAGAAAAATATGTTTACAATGACTTAACAAATTAAACATCTCAATAGAAAATAGAAATTTAAAAAAAATGAATATTTTACAGTAGGAAAACACAATTCTAGAGTTGAAAAGTACACTTCTTGGGAGGCCAAGGCAGGCAGATCCGAGGTCAAGAGACCAAGACCATTCTGGTCAACATGGTGAAACCCCATCTCTACTAAAAATACAAAAATTAGCTGAGCATGGTGGTGCATGCCTATAGTTCCAGCTACTCGGAGGCTGATGAGAATCACTGGGACCCAGGAGCTGGAGGTTGCAGTGAGCTGAGATAGCAGCATTGCACTCCAGCCTGGTGACAGAGTGAGACTCCATCTCAAAAAAAAAAAAAAAAGAAGAAAAAAAGAAAAAGGAAAGTACACTTTCAGAGTAGAAATAAATATCTGCTAAATATTTCATCAGTAAATGGGGGATATCAGAAAAGATAATGAACCTGAGGATAGATCAGTAGAAATTCTTTAGTCTGAAGACAAAAGAGTAAGACATCTGAAAAAATTGTAGGTAGAAACACTAGCTATCTCATCTTTGGATTAGACTCTTGCTGAGGTCCATTTCACAAATTCTTCCAAGATTCTCAAAAGGGATTGAGGTTTTTGATAAATTATTTACCGGTTACCTTCCTATCTCACTTTCTCGATCACCTATCGGTCTTCATTGGAGCATCTAATTGCCCTCAAATAAACTAATTGCCCTCAAATACTTCTCATTATACGCTTTTTGAGGATCTCAAACCTGCATAATAGTATATAAAACAATCTATATTTGTACATAAATTATTTGCCTACATGTTTATTGTCATTTTTTTTCTACCAGAATATAAACTGTGTAAGGGAAAAGATCTTGTTTCTGTAAATACATTGCTTTCTGCCCAGCAATTAGAGCAGTCCCTGGTATCATAGTAAATGCTTCACTAAATATTGGTTGAATGAATGAATACATAGTAAATCTCAACTTGTATTTTTTATTGTGCTTTCTCCTATTATTCTATTTCCACTCTTCTTTCCTTTTTGTTCTTTAAAATGAGGAAAGGCAAAAGTCATACAAAGTCAGTAGATGGACTATGTTTTAAGTGTGTTTGACTCACTGGCTGTTGTTTAGCTTTTAAAGTTTCCTTTCAGCCCCCAAAGATTCTATTCCAAAGTTAGATGATTCTTTTATCTTAAAAAGTAATCCTCAACAAAGGTTTTGCAACCCGGATCTAAAAAATCACAGTGTGATAGAGATACAAAGGAAAATTTTTCCTTCATAGGCAACTCAGCACTTGTGAAAAATATTGTTTTATCTTATTAAAGACTGATCGTTGCTGTCATAAAAGCTCTTTAATTAAAATGTGTGGTTCTTTTTGTAAAAGGCAAAACTATAGGGAGGAAAAACAGACAGTTTGCTGTACTGAGTGGTTGGTATTCACTACAAAGGAAGAACATGAGGGAAGTTTTGCCTCTTGATTGTAGCAATGGATAACAAGGCATTATTCACCCAACAAAATTTATACAACCGTACATTAAAATAAGCAAATTTTACTCAGTTTGCATTTTATCTATTATTTATTTGTTTATTTTGAGAAAGAATCTTATTCTGTTGCCCAGGCTTAGGTGCCATGACACAATCATGGCTCACTGCAGCCTTGACCTTGAGGCTCAAGGAATCCTCCCACCTCAGCCTCCCAAGTAGCTAGGATTACAGGCACTCACCACCACACCTGGGTAATTGTTTTTACTTTTTGTAGAGAGAGGGTCTTACCATGTTACTCAGGCTGGTCTCAAATTCCTGATCTCCAACAATACTCCCACTTTGCTCTCTCAAAGTGCTGAGGTTACATGTGTGACCCACCACGTTTGGGCCAACTTAGTTTTCATTTCTAAAATACGGCCTATAATATTTTGCAAACCCGCACGATTAGCAGTTTCTTAATAAGTTTGAAAAAAACCTGTGGAAATTATTAACTAAGGTCACTTCAATGAAATTCATCAGTTTAGACAATAACCAGGAGCCTTGGTGATAGTAAAAGACAATTAAATATATTTTTACATATTAAATTCCATCATCCATATGAATATTTTAAACTGGACTGAATATATTCTCCCTTAACTTATCGATTCTCTGACTCTCACCATATCTATAATGTTATTAATTATAGGAGTGAAACAGCTAAAAGGGAGCAGGTAGTTTCTTCAGTTCTAACAACTGTATTCAACTTCAATTCTCTATTGAGAATAACAGGGATTTTTTCCTAATTATATTCCAGAAGATCTGGAAACATTTTGAAACCAGGCTTAAGTAACTTATAATTTTCGTTTCTCTCTCTCTTTCTCTATCTCTTTATCTTTCTATATTCTCAGATTTATAAAGACCAAGACAATCACAATATTTATGAGGGATCACTTTAAGCAAAATTCAGAGAAAGGCACACACACACACACACACAAAAGCCACTGTGAAACTAAGATCTGTTTATAAGTATCTTATATTTTTTAAATGGGATTATAATAGATCCCAAAGGGACTCACTCGTATTTAGCTGTCAAGGCCAATAGAAATTTCAGTTTTGGTGATGTTGTAACACATGGAATTATTTCTAATAAGAGAAATCATAAAAGCTGAGATCTTTGGATATGAGGAAATTTTTTTCCTTAACTTTATATATAGTTCTATGATCATCTTTTATTTTGTATTTAGAAGATTTCCATCAGCTAGACTTCCCTAAAATACCTGGAAAAACGCTGTGGTTCAGGCCTGCAATTCCAGCACTTTGGGAGGCAAAGGCAGGTGGAAAACCTGAGGTCAGGAGTGAAACCCCATCTCTATTAAAAATACAAAAAAAAGTTAGATTGGGTGTGGTGGCACAGGCCTATAATCCCAGCTACTTGAGAGGCTGAGTCAGGGGAATCACTTGAATTCGGGAGGCAGATGTCACAGTAAGCTGAGATCACGCCATTGCCCTCCAGCCTGGGCCACAAGAGCAAAAATCTGTCTCAAAAATAATAAAATACCTGGAATAACTTTGCTGAAAAATGTGTGAGACAAAGATTCTATATATTTAGCTTTACTTAGAATCCTTTCTAAGAAGCTATTCTTAATTATTTTTAAATTATTCATCACTAGTGATTCAGTTATCTATTGCTGCAGGAAAACTACTTCACAACTGAGCAGTTTACAACAGTCTTATCGTTTCTCCTGATTTCGTGATTTGGTTGGGCACATTGCTGCTGCTTTCATCTGCGTATGCTCAGGTTGCTATACTGAGTTGAAAGATGGCTTTGCTGAAAGGTCCCTCACACATTTGGCAGTTGGTGCTGAGTGTGCTCTGGGACATCCTCATTTCTCTATTCAGCCTCTTATTTTCTAGGGGTCTAGACTGACGGGTTTAAATGGCAATGTCAGGTAAGCATTTCAAGAGGTGCAGACACCAGAAATAGTTCCTCTTGATGCTGAAGTGCTGAAACTTACACTAGAATATTTTTGCCAGTATCTTTTGCTCAAAGCAAGTCTTGAGGGCATGGTGATTCAAGAGATAGGCCAACTGATTCCTCCCTTGATGGAAGTTGCCAAAAAATGTCACGGCCGTGATTTCCAGTCCAGTAACTCCTCAGCATATTTCCTCAAGAATGACCCACAGTCCCAGAGATTCACCTAATCTAATTTTATGAAGAACAGTCTTTTATATCTTCTTTATCATTGTTATTAGTCATGTACTTCATTCCATTTCATTCATGATTTTTTTAGTCAAGATAACTTGGTTATCTTGACTAAAAAAGATACTAAAGAGCTCTCAATATAATAATTTTTTAATTAGATCAACAAACATGTTTTAGGCATTACTATTCAAAAATATATTTGTTATAATATCCTCTGTGCTGAGACTAGTCATCTACCTAAACAGTATTTTATGTAAGTCACTTGACATGGACAACTTATTAATGACCCTGAAACACAGATACTAGCATCTCTATTTCACAGTTAAAGAAGCTGAGTTTTGGAGGTATTAAGGAACCTCTCCAGATTGGCACACATGACCGTGGTGGAGGTCTCTCTATTCTCCAAGTCCATGCTTTACAAAAACATCCTCCATGCTTTACAAAATAATACAATAATATAACTTCACTTTATAAATAAGGTTATTGTTTTCATAAATTGACAACATTTGTTTCCAATTTTGTAGTCAAGATCACTCTAAACACAAACTTATCTTATTGTTGATGACTTTCTGTATTTTAATTAAGCATGGTACTTGTTACTACACAGAAAAACTATGCATTCTTTACACAAATAAAAGGCTAATTCCATGTGAGCATGGATACATCCAGTGGGGTGGCAAAGAGGAGCATGTCTTATGAGAGATCCCTAAAAATCTAGGCAAAGCAATGACAGAGCCATAATCAAAAGAAGCCACAGAGTCAGCAGAAGAGTGGAGTGAAAGTGAGAATCAGGGAACAAGCCAAATCAAAAGCCAAAGACCTGGGAAGACTTAAACAAAGGAAAAGAAACCCCACATTTTGAAGGAGAGCTAGGAAACTAAGATCGTTTGTGAACTCCTTTAAAAGACAAGAATTTAAGCAGGAGATTGAATTACAGCATGAAGCTAAGTGGGCTACTGACTCCTTCAGAAATTGAAATCTCTTTAGAGAGGAAGCACTCTCTTTTATTACCAGTCTTAACTAGGATGCTCTTTCAAAGAAAAAGACAGAGACACTATGTGTTTTGCAACTAAAGGCTTAATTCCCTACTGTGTTTTATTAATATGTCTTGCAAGACTCATCCATTTTTTCGAGAACTTGTACTGACAGGGAAAAATGAAAGAATGCTAAAAGGACTGAACACATGTGATTGACAGAGTCCTAAAGATTCTTACGACAAGCTTGGATAGTCTTGAGCTTTATGGTAGTTTTCAGGAATGGACAGTGATGGCTCCTTATTGCAGGTCTTTCAAAGCAGATTTTGGTAATAAATACTGGTGTTTATGGACCATGAGTCTGACCCAGTAATGCCACTCCTTTACACCATAGAGGATCTGCTGGCCAACTAGTTTATGAGCTCTCAATAGAAAATAAATGGCCCAGAAAAGATATTCCTTCTACAAAAAATCAAATAAAAGGCATATGCTGAAAATAGATGGCTACATAAGTCCTGGAATGAGGAACATATCTAGTAAATATGTTGGTTATGATTAATATGATTTGGTCATAGAAATCTTGTGCAGGTGGTCCAAGATATGTGTCATACTTCACTAACAAGGCAGGTGGGATTTATTTGAGATTTTATCTTTCTATATTTTATATATGGAGAAGTGAAAGAAAGTGTGGGAGTCAGGTTTATTCATATGACTGTTCAAAGAGGGATTACTTTTTATTTCCTTTAGATAATATATTTAAATTTTGTTAAAACATCCTTCAACATATATGTATGAAATGTGTTAGAAAATTGGTTGTCATTATCATATGTAAAACTTCTAAACTTGGCTGAAAAGGCAATAGTTGTAGTTCAAATATTTCAGTGCCCATTTCTTTTCAAAGCAAAGAAAGTAAAACATAGTTGTCTTATCTTTAATCAGAGATTTGTGATTTCAGAAATAGAATATTGAGACATTCATAACCTGTGATTATGACCTCCTCAAATTTATTGCACAGAATACAAGATGAAAAATTCACATTCTTTGATCTGTAATTTCTAAACTATAACTGGACACCCTCATTATAAGACCAAACTGGCCTCATTAGCTCCAAAGTAGGTAACTGCTAGCATCTATTGATTCTCTCAGGATCTTTTTCCTTGCTCCTTAAGAAGATCTCATGACTAGATTTTCTCTCTATAGTGATGGTTCAATTCTAGTGCAATAATTTTGTGTATATTAAAATATTTTTTCTATCATTTCTTTAAATGAAACATTGAAACCCTAGCCCTAACGTGACTTAAGAATAAAATCTTGAGAAATATGAAAAAACTAATTTCTGATAATTTTCTGAAGATTCCACCATTAGCAATAGTTCTGTGGGACAGAAGATTGTGTTCAGGATGAAGTAGGTATTTAACAAAATCAAGTATGTGTTGATTACTTTCTGTGTCTGGAGAAGTCAGCTTTAAGGCACAGATTATAATCAACTTGAGTATTCATGGGGAACAGTGGAACCCATTTCCCTTAGCTCCATGTAGTTTCAGAATCAGACTTCAATTTACAAGACAGTCTCAGGTGTTGTTAGTTCATCATTCGCACCCGTGATGTGTGCCAAAATACAAAATGACACTCTCCTACCACCCTACCTAGTTGCTCTTTTCAGAGTAGGGCATGTTTCTTTTGGTTTAGAGTAAAAATGACTTGAATTAATGAGAGTGCTAATGCACTAGGTACATAAAAGACATAGATAAAGCTGCCACGTGTAAAATCTTAGGGAGTGGTAAATTCTGTTTAAACTAGAGTGTATGCGTTAAATAAAACACTCAAGTCTTATTTTTTAGTATTATTCTAGCTAGTTTTAGTTCTTTTTTATTTTTGTTTTGTTGTTTATTAAAGCAAAAAAAATAACCTATACAGACTATTGCACATGGGTCAAGAATTAAAAACTCATCTCGAATTGATAGTAATAATTCTTCTTCAAATAAAATAAAAACCTCTAAAGTTTGTGATATCTAAACAGCATATGCATTTAAAAAGAAGGGTGGCAGGTGTGATGTCCAGCCATGATGGTGGCAAAACTGGCTTTCAAATTAAAACAAAAGAAGAGCAGAAGAAATGGACATGAATAGGCACTTCTGAAAAGAAAATATACAAGCAGCCAACAAACATGAAAAAATGCTTTACTTCACTAATCATCAGAGAAATGGAATTCAAAACCATAATGAGATATTGTGGTTCTCATACCAGTCAGAACAACTATTATTAAAAGTCAAAAATAACAGATGCTGGTGAGGCTGTGGAGAAAAGATAAAGTTTTCACACTGTTGATGAAATGTAAATTTGTTTAGTCAGCATAGAAAGTAGTTTGCAGATTTCTCAAAGAATTTAATACAGAACTACCATTTGACCCAGAAATCCCATTTCTGGGTATATGCCCAAAGGAAAATAAATTGTTCTACCAAAAGGACACATGTATTTCGGTGTTCATTGTGGTACTGTTCGCAAGAGCAAAACATGGAGTCAACCAAATACCCCTCAGCAGTGAATTGGTTAAAGAAAATGTGGTACATACGATGCACCATGAAATACTATGCAGTCACAAAAAGAAAAAAAAATATGTCTTTTGCAGCAACATGGATGCATGTGAAGGCCGTTATCCTAAGTGAATTAACTCAAGAACAGTAAACCAAATACTGCATATTCTCACTTGTAAGTGGTAACTAAATGTTTAATGCCCATACATATAAAAATAGAAACAATAGACACTAAAGAATACCAGATGGGGAGGGAGGAAGGGGACTGAAAAAACCGCCTACTTGTTACATGATGGGATCGTTTGTGCCCCAAACTCCAGCATCAGGAAATATACCCCTGTCATAAATATGCACAAGTATCCTTTAACAAAAGTTGAAATTATTTTTTTAAATAAAAAAATTTGAGAAGCTAAAATCAAAAGCCATGGTGAAAGTTCCCCTGACCACAGGGGATATTAAATAATTTGACAAAAATAAGCTTTTCCTTTTGCCTGAGGCAAGAGCAAACCTTGTTTCCATTTCTACTTACACATCCAGATTCACTGCCAGAACGTCTTTTGCCACTTACAGCTAGAATGTCTTGGAGCCTGTTGTGCATTTAAAAATATATTTTTGTAAAAATAAATAAACTTGAATGGAAGAAAGGGTCAGAAATAAAATCTATCCAGATGAGTAATTCACTTACAAAAGTATCAACTGGTGGTGGTGTTATTTGGGAGATTATAATGTTCATGTATTCGTGATTCCAAACTAAATTGTTAGGACTATACCTTGAAAGAATTCTACATTTTTAAATATATTATTTGATTTGATTTTTGTGTTTCCTCATGAGAGGCAGGTTTAAGGCAATAATGATTCTTTGTTTTTATCTTCCACTTTAAAAAATCATTTATTTTCCATTTCATGTTTATGGTTGAGAGAAATTTTTAAATGTTTTACTTCGATTTACATTCTATTTTTCATTGCTGTACACATTCTTTCCACATTGTTTATTCTCAGTGGAATAAGAAGACTCATTTTACTTGTTCATTTTAGAAGACATTGTACCTCCATCTCCTAAATTACAGAAAGGAAGAAAAAATAATGGCAATTACTTCACAGAATTAAATTACTTTTTTAGATAATATAAAGCTGCATAACATGTTTAGAAGACTGCCTGAAATATTGAGTCCAAAACTGTTAGTCAATATTATTGTCATTATCTCTTAGCCTATTTGTAAAAATAAAATATCTAGAAAATTTAGGAGGTGCTATGTTTCCCCACTTAGAAATACTGACAGTCTGGCTGTGAATTCTATAAGGACTCTGCTGACTTTTGCCTGTCCTGCTGTCTGACATTCTTCAGCACTCTGAGTCAGAAGTGCAAGGAGAGGCCAGTTGTTGTATTTCCACCATGGTATGTGGTGCCTCTCAATTCTCTAGTACATCCAGTTGGATCTGAAAGAAGCACCATCCTGAATGGAATCTAAGCTGAGAAAATATATTCACACAGTCAACCTTACAAAGGTTATAAAAAAAAAACACACAAACCATCCTCTTCTTCTGAAGCAAGACAGTAAAAGCACCTGGCGAATTTAAAATTAGGTGAACATTTTAAAATCTAAAGGATCGTTTAATATAACCTCTTGAAGGCAGTGTACGTGTCGGGGATGGGGTTGGGGAGATAGGACTCAGTCAAAGGTGAACCTGAGCACCTTTTACTCCTATTGATGAGTTCAGACTGTCCTGGGGGAAATGGCCCATCTCACCACCAACCTGGTCTGTTTCCTTTTATGCTTAAAGCATGACATACTGGCCAGCCAGTGATTTTCTCACTACGTTTTGTTCCTAGGAACCATTCAATCTCTACAGTTAAATTCACTCATATGCTTTCTTTCCTTCCTTCTTTCTTTCTTTCTTTCTTCATTCTTTTCTTTAAATCTGTTAAGATTTTTTTTTAATTGCCCACAGCAGAGTTGTATTTCACAACTGGCATATTGGTTTTAGTGTGAAGTTCTTAAGGATACCTGTACTATAAATGGTTATTGTGCTCTATTATAAAATAGTGCCACTGGGTACAGACATCACTCTCTTACTACCTCTCTCATTCTTTCTTGCTAGACTCTTCTCTCTCTTTCTCTCTCTCTCTAACTCATTCTCAATTCTGTTAGCTCAGTCAATGGGAGAAGGGTTTCATGTTAGACATACAAGTGTACAACATCATGAGTGGGACAGAGCTAAAAAAACTGTAGGCCCCAGATGCTTCTGGGTGCGCTGGGAAGAGAAACACATCCGACACAGGAAGTTTTATTAGTACAGACATTAGAAGATTTTTTTCATTTACATTAATTAATTTCTTCTTTCATCATTTCTCTAGCCACATCTGCAATCATGTTCCACTTAGTTGAAGATAAAAGCCAATTTACTCACTCTCCAAATTGAGGACAACAGTCTTTAAAGCCAATGACATTACAATGTAATTAAATAACATAATTCATATCTTGAGTATTTTTTTTCCTGTTGTTCTCAGGTTATATGTAATTCTTCAAGACAGCAGTTGCTACTTCTACTTAGTTAATTACATGTTGTGGTTGATATCCTGAAGGCTGGTCAGAAAATTAATTTATTATGTAGGCACTATCAACTTGTAGTCAAAGGGTAAGTTGTTGTTTTCTTTAAACTAATGAATACTATCTTCTTCTGGAAGCATAGAACATACCAAAGAGTGTTTATAAAACATGAGCAAGTATTTGTGTTCATTTATTATGAACATAGATGATGCATCATAAATAATACACATACACACACACACACAAACATACATATACATACAGAGACAGTGTCTTTGTATGCTATTTTAGTATTTCTTTATACTGTTTTAATAAGAAATGAAAATGTTGATTAAGTTAATGGATAAAAAGGTATTCTTAATATGCCTAGATACTGTAGATTAAAACTAAAGAGGGGGAGAGACAGACAATTATAAAAAGAAAATATTACTAAAGCACATTTTATGGAATAGTCATCATGTTAGACATCTTACATTTGATGTTTACATGTGAATATTTGTAATCTTAATTTCAAGATATTCTTCTCATCTATAGATAAACATGACACAGGAAAAGTAAAAGCAATCCAGAAACCTCAATGTCAGATATACCATATACTGGCTTTGGCTGGCATATCAGGCAAGACAATAGAATCTGGGATTAACTGATGGTCATGTAGTAATTAAATAATGGGCATATCAGCTAGATCTCAGGCCTTCTGGCCCTTAGGCCAATTTTCTGTACTCACTAATATATAATATTCTAATACATACTACCTTTGACCATTTTTGCCCACAAGAGATTTACAATAAATCTGAATATTCAGTTATAAATATATAAAATACTATCATATTTCCTCAGTGTCATTGTAGGTCCTTGGAAACTGTGACTTTAAACAAAATGACATATAATAAAACCAATTTTTTTCTCAACAAAATTATAACTCTGTTGATCTAAATGTTATTCGAAGACCTGCTGTATATTGTTTTGCTTAAAGTCACAGTTTCCAAGAAACTATTGATGATGTTAAGTTAGAATGTATTGTAATTTGAATAAAATACACAGTATAATAATGTACCCTATGTATAGCAAAGTAAAACATTCAATTAGTAAAAGTTTCATTACAGATAGAAAGACATTTGGAATAGTTTAACCAGTGGGGACAATAGTTTGTAATATAAAAGCAATTTACCAAATGGCTTTTCATGATTAAACATATGCAGTAGCGTATACACATATATGTTGGGTAGTTAATGATAGAGGCTGCACCTAGACATTCTTAGTCAAATCCTGCATAGATACTGTGCAGTGATATGCTATGTGAGTAAGTGGAGGAACTGTGATATCATGCAGCAGTGGCGCAGAAGCTGCAGAACTTCCTGGAAGGATTGGGTAAGACTAAATGAGATACTGAAAGAACATATGTGAAAACGTTCCATAAACTATGTTATGTGACACAAATTGTAGGTAATATATCTTCCATAGACTATATACCTTAAGTAAGTTATAATTCCATTATCTTATTTTGAGTTTAATATGTGTTCACTAATTTATTGCTATTATGAATAATTTTTCATGGGTGAGGAGATAGGTACAAATAGACACAAGAAATGTTCAGAAATCAGATAGCCAGTAAGTGGAGAAGCAACAAAACACATACATATTTGCGTGTACACACATACACACACACACACACACACACACACACACATTCAGATTCGAAGCTTGGCTCAAAATTTAATTGAGGTAACACACTTTAAAACTTAGACATAGTCTCCTATTAACCTTTCTAAGAATCAAAAATTTCAGGGGTTTTGCAATAAGTAGTTAAACGAGGTAATTTCTAGAGTAGCTTGCAGTCACCAAATTAGGTGATTCAAAGTTTCCACTTAGTCATAAATAAAATATAATATGTAAGTTTGTGTTTTTCCTACATATACTTTTAACATAGATATTAGACATGGAATGTCCATCATTATTATCATAATAAAAGTAACTCTATTATATAAAGGTACTCAGATTCCATTTTCTTGAACATTAATTGAATATTTACTATATACTATCTATTAGAACTATTTTTTTGTCTTTAAATTAAAGTCTTAGACCAAAAATTAAGTATGAAGGAAATTAGGGTATAGATTCCTTCTCTAAAATGTTTGACAGAAGAATCAGTGATGACAAAATCTATAATCATCTACTCCAGCTTTGTCTCTCAGTTTATATAAGCAAAACACTGAAGGGAAGTGGGAAGACATTCATGGGTGCCTTTGGCTTTTGGGTGAGTTGCAATCCTTGTTGAGAGAGATCACTCTTTTTTTATTTCCTGTTATAAAAGAAAAGTAAAATGTTCTTTTCCACCCTTTCCCCTTTCATCCAGTGAACAGGAGAAAACATTTTAAAAAACAGTTGTAGAAATTGTAAGTTTCTATAAGAACGGGATCTGAGATTCCATGTGTGATTCTAGGTTAGCTGGTTAGTTGAAAATCTGAGAGAGATCATGGGAGAAAAAGGTTCAATAATGGTTAGCTTGTGCTGCACTATTTGCAATGATTATGAATGCAAATTTCTTATGGGTCAAGTGAACAAAGGGAAGAGTTAATAGATTTGAGCGCTCTTGAGATTCTTCCCAATCTGGAGAACTAAACAAAAAACCTCAGCAGTCAAAAGTTGCAGTGTGCACTTCAGAGTGACCAAAGAGTAGAGACGTGAATTAGGCCATTCTTGAATTGCTATAAAGAAATATCTCAGGCAGTAATTTTTGAAGAAAAGAGGTTTAATTGGCTCATGGTTATGCAGGCTTTACAGGAAGCCTGGTCCTGACATCTGCTCTGCTTCTGAGGAGGCTTCAGTAAACTTAGTTATTGTGGAAGACAAAGGGGAAACAGGAACTTGACATGGAAAAAGCAGGAGAAAGGTGAGAGATAGAGGAAAGGGACACACACTTTTAAACAACCAGATCTTGTGAGTCACACACTATTGTCTGGACAGCAGCAAGGGGATGGTCTAAATCATTGATGAGAAAGCTGCCCCCATGATTCAGTCACCCTCTACAAAGCCCACCTTCACCACTGGAGGTTAAAATTCAATATGAGATTTGGGCAGGGACGAGTATCCAAACTATATCAAGAAGGAGTATCTGCTTTAAAAAAAATCACTACTACCACTAATAATAATAATAACAATAATACAGTGGAAATCCCTGCTGGGTCTTCAAAAAAATGTGCACATGCCCAGGCATACTGGTAGTTCATAGGTGGATTTCGTAAAAATTAGAAAAAGATACCTCTTCCAAGCAGGTACCATCCAGTGCCAAGGTGTACATCTAATTGAGCAGAGCACTAGCTGGAAATTAGTTTCCTTTCATTCTTTTCTGGATATAATTTATGTGGGTCACAGCCTGCAAAGCTTCACATAGCCTACTGGTAAATGAACTCCTAAAAATAGTGGCGTCAATGATCAGAAATTTTCTGTAACACAGAGACACCTAACAGAGAAAGGCAATATTTAAGATCATTTAAATAGTTACATGCCCCGATTCTTCTTACTCTCCCTTGACCATAATGGTGGAGAAGGTATTCCTAGGAGGGATGTACTGAAATATAGAAGATATTCCCATCATAAAGGCAGCTCATGCACACAATATCCTATCCTTGTATTCCAAATAACTGGAATCCTAGTGTATGTGGACTGAATGAGAAAAGGATGAGAAAAGATGAGATGTATTTGGAAGTCAATCGAAATTATGAAATCTACCTGAAATGTTGAGAGGAAAAGCCAAAACTTCACCACTGTGATATATGTACATAAGAAATCTGCACTTTTATCCCTAAGTACATAAACATTAAAGAAATAAAAAAGGAAAAGGAGATTAAGAAAAAGCATATATACCACATTATGTTTACAGAATTTTCTTTGAGATTTTTTGCTAAATTCTTTACTCCACCACCATCATTATCACCATCACCATCATCATGTTCTTAGTATCCAAACCTTTAAATTAGGCATTATTATCTCTACTTTCCATAGGAAGAGACAGAGCTCCAGAGAGTTACATATGCTGGTGGAATGGACAGAATCTAAATGTAGCCCTGACTCCAAGTCTGTTTTATAAAAATAATCTTCAAATAGTCCCTCTGTCCTCTAGTAGTGTTTGACAGTGGAGTTCAAGCCTTTTCAGAATGTCTTGACAAGTCCAATATGTTTTTACTGCTCCTAGATATAAACATGGAGTAAAATTTTATGGAAATATGTACTCAAAATTCCTGTTTAATTTTTGCCCTTGGTTGAGCTTACTGAAGTTCTAACATTATAATGAACCTCTATCTGCCACACTAGTGAGATTTAGAGCCTCACAATTTTAAGTAATGTACTCATAAGTTGTGAACTGCTACCTCATAATTAAAGATTGTCAATTGTACCACAAACCATGGGCATTAATTAATCCTTATGTATTGTACCAGAAAAGCTTTGAACAAATAGAAGTGATTGTCAGTATATAAAGAGAATATATTATAGTCTTTGCTGCTAGTTAATGTTTATGGTAATTTTCTTTTTTGATTTGGGACACCAATACCTTAAATCCCTTTTCCATGTTAAAGGAGTCTTGTAAGGCAGTCTCCTTCTCACTGCAGAAGTTCAAATCTCCACATTCTGTCTTGTGCAGTTTCCCGAAAAGCTACCACCTGAGCATCAGATACATGTTGCACTAGTCAGACGAACCTGCTCTGAATGATGACTCTGCATCTAATGACATATGGACGGCCTAATCATGCAGAAGTTATTTTGTTGATGGGTCATAGGAGTTCTTCCAGTTTCCAGAGCCAGTGGCACCATCTTTTAGCAGAGGCAGAGTACAGTGCCCAGAGTACAGCGTTAGTCTGTGAGCTAACAACACTTTAAGCAAATTCTTAAATCACCCAATCAGCCTAACTAATGAAAGTTCAATTATGGAATGAATACGAAAATATAGGTTATTCAATATCTATCATACAAATTGATAAGTGCTTCATCCTTCTATGTACCCTAGTTTCCTCAGTGATACAGGGTTAGGATGAAGGAAATGATCTCTAAACTTGATCATCAAAGTGTATATTTAAAATAAATTTACATTTATCAATATATTTTAAATATATATTTTAAAATAAATGATGCATTTTCAAGCATAATATATCAAGTGTTCAAAAATCATCTGGAATATTTTGCTATAAATGCTTAAATGTGCAAATAAACATTTACACCTTAAAGCCAGTTGTACATTTGAAGTGTATTTGTCCACAAAACTATTTTAGGTGTTTAATCTTTATTGTAAGTTAAAATATTGAAGATATTGGAAAATATTTACATAAATTATATATAGACTATTGGTAAGATTATTCTTGTTCTTCAAATGTTATGCCTAGTAAACACAGTGTGAGATGATTTATCACTGCTATTTGTTAGATATGAGTTTATTTAATTTACAGTAAGACTATTCTAAATTGCCATAGGTTATCTGCAAATTCTTACCAATGCCAGGCTGTGGAAACACACACACACACACACACACACACACACACACACACACACACACACAGGATAGTATTGGTATAGCGAGCCAATTGCCACAGCATTTATCTCCCACCTGTAATCTTAAAGTAATGGGTTGTAACCGTTTCCATGCCCATCCTTAGTGTGATCATAGTTGAAAACTGTGATAGAAGCAGTCCAAAACAAAGCAAAATTAAAACAAGGCTTAAAAAAAAGGATCCACGTTAAAAAAAAGAAGAAGAAACCTCTAGGGCCAGGGCCTAGGTGTTGTCCAACCCCATTTTAAGTACACTGTTTCATATTTGGGGGGAATATTAAAGGTTAAAGTCCTGAATCACAGCTGTCTTGGAAGAAGCTCAGTTGTGCACACTGACTGCCCGACTTCTTCATATTACGCACCTTTCCCCACCCGTGCCTATTAGAACAAGGATAGAATTTCACTGGTTCCTCTCCATTATGGCCATCCCATCAGGAATAAGTTCCCTGATATTTATTGTATTATTTACTGTATTGAAATAAGAAAAGAAGATTTGTCAATAAAAGAAAGCAAAACATTGTAGCCTGATTAGTCTAAAATAATAAAGTAGTTAATCAAGTATATATTTATGAAGATATTTTTATGATCCAATCCTTCAATATAAACTGTTTTTTCTTTTGAGATTCATGATTGGGGGTGGTAGTATAAAAATGATGCCTTGGAAAATGGCCAAATTTATCAACTGACATTAATTTTTTATTAAATATGGGTATACATATTATACAATCATACATTTTTAATGACCTTAACCGTTTTGCTTTCTCTCATAGGTAACATACTACTTTAATTTTAGAAAAACAAACAATTTTATAGTCAGAAAATAGCTTTGCTACTTCAAATTACATTTGATATAATAAAATTGTAAGTATAAGATACTTGACTGTCCTTTGAAGCTTAACATTTTAACTGATATGATTGCATTCTTGTAAATCCAGATTAAATGTTTAATTATTTTACATGAACTTTATCTTACTTACAAAAAAGCACTACATGTATTTGTTGGGAATTGACTAAAAATAAAGAACATTAATTGATTGCCTTAAATTTTAGAAAAGTTACTGGTTTTATTCTTCAGTAAATTATTATCATTACAAAGAATCCCTGTTGCCTTAACTTTCACTACAATCATTTTTAAAAAACTTATGTCCACAGTGTTTAACTCAATAAATATTTGAAATCTAAATTTTTTAGTCAAACCAGACCTTTCAAAAGCATTTGATTTCCTTTACCCACAGCTCTCTCGATTTCCTGGTTTTATTGAATGATAATTCACCTAAAAAATTCACCACTTTATCAATACAATGATCAAGATACAGAATATTTCCATAACTCCAAAAAGTTCACTGTAACCCTTTGCAGCCAATCTTCTCCCGTCCTCCACGCTTCCTGACCCTGAGCCCCAGGGAAGCATTAATGTGCTTTATTTATTATCATTTTATCTTTCTGTAGAATATCTCACAGATTGAATAATAATAATAATTAGATGTTCTGTAGAATATCTCATAGATGTTTTGTCTCTGCCTTCTTTCATTTAGTACTCTGCTTTTGATTTTTACCTATGTTGTTTCATATGTCATTAGTATGTCACTTTTTTGCTGAGCAGTATTTTATAATGTGTTTAACTGTTCTCTAGACATTTGGGTGGTTTCTAGTTTTTTTGGCAAAAATACTAATATGAACATTTTTATACAATTATTTGCTTAGAGACATTTCTTCTTTTTCTTGGCCAGTTTTTTTTTCAAATGCTTTTTTCTTTGTCTTTTATGGCATCACTTTCTGATTTTATTTTTCTCTATTTGCTTTGCTTTCTAATTTCATTGTTTTCTCCTCAGACATTATGTACTAAAAGTCATCACATTTCAACCTTAGGTCTCCTCCTCCTTTCACATTTATGCAATTTTATCTGCATCATGAGTTTAATTATCTCTTCTATGCAGTTAACTCAAAACATATCCTCAGCCTAGAATTCCTAAGCACAGACTTATCAGTCTATTTGACTTCACCCACTGGGATTCTCTGAGGCATCTTCAAATCAATGTGTCCAGAAATTTTAAGGTTTTCTTATCCCACTAAACCCATTTCTTTCTAATCCTTTCCTTAGTTTTACAACTTAGATAACAATAAATATCTTTAACACCATTGTTCTGTGAGTATGTTAGAGAGATTTTGCTTTTCCAGTAGCATCTGAAGTCATCTCCATATTTCCACTGCTTCCTTCCAGGCTTTTTTTTTTGTTCCACACAGCTGAGTGATCTTCAATCAGAGATTGACTGATCATGTCAATTTTTCATTTTCCATCTTCTACTTAGAGTTTTGGTTTCACATAGCTTATATACTAATAACTAGGCTCTTTGTTTTGTCTTATAGGGTTTGACATAGAAAAGTCCTTCCTAAAATTATCCAGACTCATTTTGAAATAGTTTCCAGTCTCACTCTTCACACTGGCATCTGTCAATATCTCAAACCTAACACTCAACCCTGGCCAAAGAGCCTTTGCACATGTTATTCCTGATGTCTGAAGCATTTCAAACCTCTCTTTATCTGCTCAAGGCCTATTCTTTCCAAAATCTTTAATTGAAAAACAATAATTATATGTATGTATGAAGTACAAAGTGATTTTTTTTTTGAGATGGAACCTCACATTGTTGTCCAGGCTGGAATGCAGTGGTGCCTCTGCCTTCCAGGTTCAAGTTATTCTCATGCCTCAGCTTCCCAAATAGTTGAGATTACAGTTATGCACGATCATGCCTGGCTAATTTTTGCATTTTTAGTAGAGATGGGGGTTTCACTATGTTGTCTAAGCTGGTCTTGAACTCCTGACCTTAAGTGATCCTCCCACCTGGGCCTCCCAAAGTGCTGGGATTACAAACACGAGCCACTGCACCCAGCCATGTGACACATTAATCTAGTATACATTATGAAATGATTCAATAAAGCTAATTTCATTTCAATATAAGTATAAAGTACCACTTCAATAAGCAGTGTTTCATTACGTACACTAGGAGCACTAAAAATTCTTCTTTGTATACCTGTTGCATCACTGATCTTTTTCTGTTAGTTTATTTGATTAATGTTGGTCTCTCAAACTAGTCCATGAGATCTGTGTTGTTAGGAATTATGCAGATTTAAGTTATCCTTCCATCTCACCATATATCAAAGTCGATGCCATGTAGTAAGGACTTAATAAGTACTGTCTGAATGAGTACATTTAGTTGATTGAATAGGATGTGTTGAGTGTATAAACATGACAAGCTGATCTTGATGAATGTTTCAAGTTTTATGGTTTGAGAAAGAATAAGGAGTCACAAATGGTGACAAGTTATAGAGGACAAATAATAGGTTCAGAGAATTAAAAAATGAGTGGCATTCCCTTGTATTATATCTTAAATGCTATAACATTCTTTGAAATAATGTTTTCTATAAAATAATATGAGGGAGAACTTATGTGAATAAATGTTCTTATATAGCAAAGGTGTATGGGGTGTACTTCCTAGAAGTAGCTTAAAACTGTTCTTACGTCATTTTTCCTGCCACTCTTTCCTATCTGTATTAGTCTTTCCATGATATTAAAAAACATATGCATCAAGCACATGGAACTCCTCAAAAGGTCACCATTAAATGAAGACATAATTAGCACATGGGATAAATAACTGACAAGTAAGTCACGGGGAATAAGTGAGATGTCAAAGACACGACAATATTTAAAGGCCTATTGAGAAGCCAGTAAACAGTATCAATCATATTGCTGTCAAGAAGGAGGTGATCATCAGAGACCAATTTTGCAAGAATACAGGAGATCTGATGTTGAAAAGTGTAGGTGTCTTACGTATGCTTTGAAACATTTAAGGCAGTAGTTCCCAGTGGAGGTTTTCCCCTGTTCAGGTGCAATACAGTTTGAAGAGTTTGTGCTGCTTGTTGAAGCATCACAAATGGCATGCTTTGACAGCTGGGGTACCTGTTGAATAATTTCTCTGTCAAATATTCAAAATAAAATGGCACAGATGTTAAGGTGCATGCATATGCAGCAAAAATATCCTCCTGGAGGACGATAAAACGCTCTTAAAAGTTTGAAAAGATAGAATGCTCTGTTACTTCTCTATAGTCAGTTTAACTTTTACTCTTCACTTTTAAATTTCTACTAAAATTGAAAGTCCTGGTGATGTTATAGTTTCCAGTGAAAAAAAATAGAAAGTGGAAGCTTTGCTATATCTTTATTTTTACCTCAAATTCAACAAATACCTTCCTTTGATCAGTTTTCAAGGTGCTGTTTCTGTGAATGTAGCAAACCTGCACATGTACCCCTGAATGTACAATAAAAACTGAAATTATAAAATGAATAAAATAAAATATATATCCCAAGAGTAGTCCTCAAAAAGAAGAAAGGAGCAGGAAATTTCAATTCTGGGTTATAATAACTATGATAGGGGTAAAGACTTCTTGGTAGTACAGAAGTGGAACCCTCCCTAGTGCCTGGAGAGCCCAGAGAAGTGTTGATGTACACATGAAGTGGTACCAAAAATAAACCCTGTGGGAAAATTAGGAGGTAAAAAATAATCTTGGCGAAAGAAGTGAAGAAGGGCAGAGAATACATTACGTAAAGGCCTGACTGATAAGAAACACAAAACGCTAAAAGACCTAATGAGGAAAGGCAAGTGCTTTCAGAAAATGATTCTGGAATGTCTAGTATCCCCATAGTGAAAAGATAAACTTTGATACATACTTCATATCAAACAGAAATGTTAACTTTAGATCATGTATCTAAATATTAACTACAACCACAATATTAAGAGGTAAACATTAAAGAAAATCTTTAAGACTTAAGTGTATGCAAAGAAATATTTCTCAAATTGGACAGAGCAATAGTGATAGATAAAATTTTACACTTGAAACAATTTAAGGCATTTGGTCTTGAGGCTAAACAATCCATTTGTGAGAGCTGGAATGAAATGATATTGCAGTCAGAAAGAGAGAAAATAAATTTTATTATTTCAGATGAAGAGGGTAACAAAGGGTGAGAAACTAAGGAGGTATACATTTAACTCCAAATGCAAAATTGTTCTCTAAATTTATACCCAAGTTTTTTTTAAAGTCTTATTTTTGAAGCATTCTATCCTTTAACCATAAAGTCATTAAATAGAATTTAAAACAAAATCTAAGAAAAAAATTCTTTTGCGATAACGGCTATCAAAAATTCCAAGCATATATACCTGTAAAGAAACACTTTTGTGGATGATAAGATATTGGCAGACCATAAATCATGTACAAATGCTGCTGTCAGTCTCTGAAAAGTTTAACTTATTCTTCTTTTCAGAATTAAGCTTCAATGCATATCAGATGGCAGAATGTGGCCCCCAGTATTTCTCAGAGTCTTTTTCTGTGTGGTCAATAATTTAGATTGTCACAAAGAAAGTGCCCTTGGCAGAGATGGTAAATCACAAGGGTATGTAAAAAATAAACCAGGCACAAGAATGCTGCTTAATTTGCATTTACTTAGGAACCACAGGAGATGAAATGGCAAAATTTTAACCAGAACTAATTAATTTCAATGTACAGAAGAAAGATTACCAATCTTTATGAAGTATCTGTGTACAGAAATACCATATATACTTTCTCATTTTACACTTTAAATAGACTTGTTGTCTTTCTCATCCTTACTTTGATGATATGTGCTCAATGACTCAGAAACCTGAAGTGATTTTATAAAGGTTAAATTATTAATAAGTAAGATAACTGAAATATAAATCCAAGTTTTTTCTAATATTCCAAAATCTATGTATATTCTCTTGGAAGAGGATTAAAATGGAGGTCCTAAATATGTTTGGTGAGAGCCAATCGGTGTACTCAGCTTAAAATGAGAATTCATGTAAAAATTTAAAATTTTATTTGAATTTTATCTTCTTCCACTTGGTATATTTATAATTCTAGCTCCGTGTATTTTTAAACTTTCATCCGAAGCAATTCAATAGTCCCTTCTGTCTTCAAATATTTTTTTTTCAGATCTCTTTTGGTATAAAGGTATGATTAGGAAGTTAAAACTGGAAAGATTCACCTTAACCTAACTTGCTTCACAGTTTAATCAGAAAATGGTAGGTAGGCAATTACTTGGGGATATTGTTGATTATGGTTGATTTAGCAAACAGCATGCAAGAGTTTCAGAGCATGGGCTAGAATTATGAAAAAGTCCTACAACTACAAGAAGCATGGAGTTGCCAATTCCTTCAGCATTGTATAGATATGTTTACTTGTCTCAGAATGTAATTTATATATAACGGATCACACTGCAAAAGAGTGATCTCACTCTCTGCCATTCTTTTAACAGGTGAGTTTTTAAAGTCTGTTAATAAAACAGTCTTGCAAACTGGAGCAGAAGTCCAAGTAGTAATGTTGCTTAGTAAAGACACATTCCAATTTTTGGTATATCAACTGAAACTGTATGGGTAACTGTGGAAAGCTGGGACCACAGAGACCCTTCACCTATTTTGGGGAGAAATATTTGATTCCTTAGTTTACTGCTGGGCAGCCAGAGAGCCACTGAAGCAATTCAGTGGACAACTTTATTTGTCTCTGCAAAAGTTATTTGTACGATTTGGTATTCAACTTATGTATGATGCTTGGATGCTGGGTGTTGTGAAGAATACCTATGAATATAAGCAACTTTATTTGTGCCAAAAATTGGAGAGCACTTCAGTCCATCTGTGAATGTTCAAGACTGATCCATGAATACCAAGTGGTCGCTAGAAGAATGAAAGAAAACAGCAGATGATACCAAAGAAAGATAAAAATCAATGTCTTTCCTTTTTTTTAACCATCTAATTAAAAAGAACTCTGTTCCTATTCTTGATAACAAGTGATGAAATTGAGAATTGGATAAATTAGAATTTGTAAGACATATGGTTTTATATGGGGAGCGGCTTCACTTGGCTGAACTTTTTATGAATGATTCCTTCTTTAAGCTGGATTTTGTGCTTTATACTATAACCTATCACAATGCTGCCCAAAAATGTATCATAAGGTTAAAAATTTCCTAGGTAGCTAGTTCTCTGTATATCTTTATTACAGTCAGTTGAGGAACCAGAAAAAATATATCGAGGAAGACTAAACCACAGTTAACATTTTTTATAGCTGAATTTAGTTACCAGCAGATCTGGTAATAATTTTGTTTGGTAGACAAACTGAAATATCTAGGTAGTCTAGTTATAAGTAAGGTTGCTTCTATCAAGCAGAATCTAACTGTATTTTTACTGACTGGTTGTATAAAGTGTGCTTCCTGTCTGAATTCCAAGTGTTAACCTGGTATTTGGCTATGGAAGTCAAAATTGAATAGACAAGACAAAGGATTACTAATAATAAGAGTGATAGCTTGAGACACTTTGAGGTAACTAAGGACAAACATTATACTAAAAATAAACAGTTAAAGAATAAGAGAAAAAGTTTATTTATGATACATTTTAATATAATGTTAGACTAAATTTCATTTCTCTTGTTACTTTACTTTCAACTCACAAATCATTTTGTAAAGCAAATAAAAATGTACAGAAATTTTAAAAAGTCCTACCTGTTCTTCCTACATTGGGTGAATAACAAATAAGCACTGAATTCCATTTAATCAATATACTGCTAATGCTCTCTCTTTGGGCAAACTTGATACATTGTATGGCTCTCAATGACTCCATTCATTTTCTATACCAGTGGAATTAGAATAAGAAAACACTTTCTTTTATGGTTAAACTGTCTAGAACAACAGAGAGCTAACATAGACACTATGGTTTTCAGACTATTACTAATTTAGAAGTAATATATTTTGAGTACTTGACTAAAAAAACAAAGAAATCTTTGCAGTCATAAATAATGTAAAGAGCAATGTCATGTTGTTAAATTTTCTCAGGTATCATTCTGGCTAATAGGATTAATGAGATGAATAATGTCTCAAAAATTGATGAGGGTTGAAGATGTATTATGTATTTTGAAAAATATACACCTCTAACACAAACATAAAACATATCTTAAATATATTATTTAGTCTATGGTATTAATATCTGATAAAAATACTATACCTATTCACGAAAAAGTGAAAATTAAATAGAAAAATGAGTTTAAAATCATTGAGTAATATTTTATGTGTTGCTTATAGAACCTTAGATGTTCATTTTTATTTAAAATATTTAAAATCCTTGTGTTTCAGCATAGACTGTCACAAATAGAGACTTTCCTTCCCCCTATTTTTAAAACTGCTTTAGAGTGTCAAGTTTGCACATATAGCTTGAGAACCCTGGGCAAACTACATAAAAAGTAAAAAAAAAAGTTCATTAAAAAATTCTGTTAGAGAATTTGAGTTTACTTTTCTGTGAGCTGTCTATTCTTTAGGATATATATTTTTTAAATACATACACATACACATGTACACTTTCAAATGAATGTGTAAGCATCTTTACTTATACTTATTCTGGAAACAAACAATACTTCTATTATATTTATTGAAAATAGGTTCTCCTAATCTGCAGATTAAATGTTGTCATCCTTTTATTACAAGGTGTTTTATTTAACCAAATCTATCGTATTTTTAAAATTTGTATTTTCTCAATATATCCTTTCTTTTTTTATTATATATGAAAGAAGCACTTATTTCAGAGGCAATAAGAAACATTTCAATAAATTGTTTTCAGTACCAATTATAATTATTATTCATAAAAATATTTGTACTTATATATTATCTTAGTTTCTGCCAAAAGTTTAACTTTAAAGACAGAAATATGCTTATCAGGCAAGTAAATCTGATTAGTGAACATTTTTAAGGGTCTACTAAACACAGGGATTGATTGCAATAAAGTATTTTTCACTGGAATCTGTGCTAATACATTTGTAATACTTTAATCCATCAAATTATAATATGGTGAGACATATTCTCAATGGCATACAAGACTTAAAAATATAGAAGATCATTCATTTATCACATTGTTCTTATAAATTTTACTGAGAAATATCCAGAATTTCAAAAGCAAAATCATTGTCTAAATATTGACTTCACTAAAGTGAGGATGGATGTTGAAGAAATGTCCATATAATTGTATCTTAGTAAAATACAATTTTCTCATTTTTAAATTCTAAATTGAAGAATTATAGTTGAATATATTTATGTGGTAAAAAATGATGTTGTAGTTTATAAACACATGTTCAGTAATGAAATCAAAGCAATTAATGTACCCATCACCTAAAAATTATCCTTTTTGATGGTAAGAACATTTGAAATTTACTCTCTCAGTGATTTTAAGATGTCCAATACATTATTATTTACTAGATTCACCATGCTATGCAATAAATCTCAAAGAAAAAAAAGTACTTATTCCTCCTGTATGAGACTTTTTAATCTTTTGACCATCACCTTCCCATTCCCCCATGACTTCAGAGTCTGGTAATAACCATCTTTGGTTCTTTGAATTTAATTATTTTAGTTTCCACGTATAAGTGAGAACATACAATATTTGGTTTTCTGTGCCTGGCTTATCTCACTTAGCAAAACGTTCTCTAATTCCATCCATGTTGTAGCGAATGACAAAATTTATTTCTTTTTTAATGCTAAATACTATTCCATTGTATATATATACCACATTGCCTTTATCCATACATCTAGTGATGGGTACCTAGATTGATTCCATGACTTGACTATGGTGAACAGTGCTGCAATCAGCATGGGCGAACAGACATCTCTTCAACACACTGATTTCAAATCTTTTGGGTAGATACCCAGAAATGGGATTGCTGGATCACAGAGTAATTATATTTTCGGTTTTTTGAGAAACTTGCATAAAGTATTTATATACTTATGTTCTAATTTACATTTCCAGTAAAAAGTGTGCAAGGGTTCCCTTTTCGTCACATCCTCTTCAGCACTTATGTTTTGTGTTTTTCATAGTAGCTATTCAAACAAGTGTGAGATAATAGCTCATAGTGATTTTATTTTGCATTTTCCTAATGATTAGTGGCACTGAGCATATTTTTCTTATACTTGTGGCCATTTATATGTTTTTCTTTAAGAAATATTGATGCATGTCCCTTATCCATTTTTAGTTGAATTATTTGTTTCATTTGTATAGGGTAGTTTAAGTTCCTTATATAAACTTTGGATATTAACCCCTATCAGAAGGATGGCTTGTAAATATTTTCTCCCAAACTGTAGGTTGTCTCTTTACTCTACTAATTGCTTTATTTGTTTTTGTAGAAGCTTTTCAAAAACTGCAATGCCATTTGTCTATTTTTGCTTTTGTTGCCTGAGCTTTTGGGGCATATCTAAAAAATTATTGCCCAGACCAATGTCCTGTAGTTTTATCCCTATGTTTTCTTTTAATATATTTAGAGTTTCAGATCATATGTGTTAATCTTTTGATTTTTGTAATTGATGTGAGATAAAGGTCCAACTTTATTCTTCTGCATATGGATCCAGTTACCCACTATAATTTATTAGAGACTCTCCTTTTCCCAACATGTATACTTGGCACTTCTGTGGGAAATAAATTGATTATACATGTTAGGGTTGAATTCTGTGCTCTGTATTCTACTGCATTTGTTGATGAGTCTATTTTTATGATAGTACCATACAATTTAAATTAGTACCACTTTGCGGTATAGTTTAAAATTATGTGGTATAATGCTTTAAGCTTTGTTCATTTTGCTCATGATTTGTCTTAGCTATTCAGGTTTTACTGCAGTTCAATATAAGTGTTTTCTGTTTCTGTAAATGAAATCTTTCCTGTTTCTATAAAAAAAAGTGTTGGATCTACAGATGGAATGTAATTCTTATGAACATTCCAAGGTCATTTTTCATAGGAATTTCATTTAATCTGTGGATTGCTTTGGATATTACTGACATTTTAACAATATTAATTCTTCCAATCCATGAACATAGAATATATTTCCATTTATTTGTGTCTTCTTCAATTTCTCTCAGTAAGGTTTTAAAGTTTTTAATGTATAAGTCTTTCACCTAGTTGGTTAAATCTATTCATAAGTTTTTTTGGAAACTATTGTAAATTGAATTGTTTTTCTGATTCCTTTTTCAGATAGTTTGCTGTTAATGTACAGAAATGCTACTAATTTTTGTGTGTTAATTTTGTATTCCACAATTTTAAGGAATATGTTCATTAGTCCTAACACTTTAATGGTAGACTCTTCAGGATTTTCTATGTATAGGATCATATAATCTACAAAGAGCAATAGTTTCACTTCTTTTTCTGTTTGGAGGTGTTCTATTTCTTTTTATTTTCCAATTAATCTGGGAAGAACTTCTAACACTATGTAGAACAGAAGTGGTAAGAGTGTGTGCATACTTGTCTTATTCCAGATATTAAAGGAAAAGGTTTCAATTTTCACCATTGAGTATAATGTTAGCTGCGGATATACATTATATGACCTATATTGTGCTGAGCTACATTCTTTTTCTACCTAATCAGTTGAGAGGTTTTTTTTTTAAATTATAAAAGGATATTGAATTTTGTAAAATTCATTTTCTTCAATTCATGAAATGATTAAACAGTTTTTGTTATTCATGCTATTAATGTACCATATAACATTTACTGATTTGTATATGTTAAAACATCCTTGTATCCCAGGGATAAATCACACTTTTTTATGGTTAACTATCCTTGTAATGTGTTGTTGAATTTGGTTTGCAAATATTTTGTTGAAGAATTTTGAAACTATGTTCATCAGTAATTTCAGCCCATAGTTTTGATTTTTGTTGTATCCTCTTCTGTTTTCACTGTCGGGGTAATGCTGGCTCATAGAATGAGTTTGGAAATATTCTCTCCTCTTCAGTTTTTCTGATGAGTTTGAAAAGAGTTTCTATTACTTCTTCTTTAAATGTTTAATAAAATTCAGCAGTGAAGCCATTAGGTCCCAGGCTTTCCTTTGATGCAAAACCTTTTATTATTGATGCAATCTTATCCATTATTAGCCTGTTAAGGTTTTCTATTTCTTCATGATTCAGACTTGGTTTTATGTTTCCAGGAATTTACTCATTTTTTGTATATTATCAGATTTATTGTCATTAGTTATTCATAACAGTCTTTTACAATCTTTTATACTTCTGTGGTATTAGTTGTAATGTCTCCTTTTTTACATCTGATGTTATATCTTTGAATCTTCTTTCTTCTTTTCAGTCTAGCTAAAAGTTTGTCTATTTTGTCTATCTTTCAAAACACTTTTATTTTTTTGATCTTCATATTGCTTTATCAGCCTATGTTTCATTTATTTCTGGTCTGATTTTTATTTCTTATTTCCTCCGCTGACACTGAGATCAGTTTGTTCTTCTTTTACTATTTCCTTGAGGTGTAACATTATATGTTTATTTTAGATATTTCTTCTTGTTGGATGAAGGCATTTTATTGCTATAAACTTTTCTCTTAGAACTGTTTTTGCTATATCTGTAAATTTTAGTATGTTGTGTATTTTTATCTTATTTTTTTCCTTTTAATATATTAATTAACCCATTGGTTGTTCAAAAGCTTACTGTTTTCCTTTCATGTATTTGTGAATTTTCTGGAACTCCTCCTGTTACTTATTTCTGTTTCATACAATTATTGTCAGAAGAGGTATTTGATATCATTTTAAATTTTCTAAGACTTATTTTGTGGCCTAACATATGACCTATCCTGAAAAACATTCCATATGTACCTCAGAGGAATTTTTATTCTGTTGTTGTTGGACAGAATGTTCTTCACTTTGTTACATATATTTGGTCTAAAATGTAATTCAAGTCTAATATTTTCTTACTAATTTTCTATATAGATGATCTCTCCATTACTGAATGCGGAATAGTGAAGTCATCTACTCTTATTATATTATAATCTGTCTCTTCCTTTGGATCCTTTAATATTTGCTTTATATATTTGGTGTTCTGAGGTTGGGTGCATATATATGTACAATTGTTATAACCTCTTAATGAATTGACACTTTTACCATTATAAGATATTCTTCTTTGTCTCTTTTTACAATTTTTTACAGTTTTACAATACTTAAAAAGTTTGTTTTTCCTGACACAGCTATCACTGCTCTCTTATGGTTTCGTTTTACCTGGAATGTCTTTTACATTCCTTCACTTTCGGTCAATGTGTATCATTAAAAGGAAGGTGAATATGTTATATGCAGCATATAGTAATACCTTGCATTAAAAAAAAAAATCCATCCAGTCATTCCACAACTTTTTATTGGAAAACTTCATTAATTTAAATTTAAAATAATTATTGATAGGTAAGGACTTACTACTGTCAATTTGTTAATTGTTTTTTGGTGCTTTTGCAGATCCTTAAGTTATTTCTTCTTCTCTTTAGGTCTTTATTTGTGCTCTGATGTTTTTCTTAACAGTGGTATCTTTTAGTCTTGTACTTTTGGTTAATGTGTCTACTATAGAATTTTGTGGTTACCATGAGACTTACATGAAATTTCTTATACTTATGACAGTCTAAGTTGATAACAACTTAACTTTCATTACATATCACTCTATACTTTTATCTTCCACACATATTTTATGTTTTTGATGTTAGAATTTACTTTTTAATATATGTCCATTGACAACTTATTTTAGCTGTGATTATTGCTAATATTTCATTCTTTTAACTCTCATTCTAGGAAAAACAATTGTACCGCCATTATAGACCTAGGGCCTTCTAAATATGACTCTATATTACTTATACTATCAAGAGACCAAACCTGTGAATAACCTGTTAAAGAAGGAAAGGAAAGAGAAAATGGCTAGAATATTTAAATATATAATGGCTGTAAACTTCCCTAATGTGAAGAAAGATATCAACATACAGGCATAGAAAGTACAGAGGCCTCCAATCAAATGCAATTCAAAGAGAAGTTGACTAACACACATAATAACCAAACTATCAAAAATCAAAGATGAAAAAAAAATTTCTGAGAGCAAAAAAATAAGAAACGCGTCACAAACAAAGGGAACCCAATATGCAGGTCACTGGATTTCCTTATTTCCTTAAAAATATCTTGCAGACCAGAAGAGTGGAAATATATATTTGAAGTGCTGAAGAAAAGAAAAAAAAGTCACCAACCTCTAACCAACGTTAGCTAAGAATACTTTACCAAGCAATGCTAACTTTCAAAAATGAGGATGAAAAAACAAAACTTTCCCAGAAAAACAGAAGCTAAGGAAATTCACCATTACCAATCCTGAAATACAGAAATTGCTAAAGAAAGCTTTTTGAACTTAATCAAAAAGCCATTGATTAATAGTATAAAACATATAAAGGTATAAGAAATTAAAATTGATAGTAGACACACTATATGATATACTCTGTGTATGAATTTTAATTTCTTAATTAAATGCATTCAAGAATAATAATGAAGTGATAGTAGACCCTTCACACATTTGTTTTTTCTATGTGTGAAATAAGATAAAAGGAGAGATTCAGAGAAAATATGGGGTTAGAATGTTAAATGATTAATAACAAAGGTGTATACAAAAGGGATAGGTTGTAACATAATGTGGAAAAGAATATTATGAAAGGACCACAAAAGACACATTTGACTTTTTGGATATTTGCCTAAGGTAAATGTATATCCTGAGGTAATGATATTAACACTGAATTTATATTAAATAATTGCTTTCTCTCTCTCTTTCTCTCTCTCTCTCTCTCTCTCTCTATGTGTGTGTGTGTGTGTGTGTGTGTTCTCACAAAACATTCTTTAAAAATTGACTAAAATCCTAAATAAAGTATGCATCTGAGGAGATTCCAAGCAAAGTTAGAGAAAGGAGGGGGACAGTAAAGCTCATTATTGTTATTTGTTTTAACTGTGACAAATAATAAACAAGACACTGAAGTCATAGTGACATACTTTTATCCAGTGGTTCTTTGAGGAGAAAGATGTAAGGCAGGGTCACTCCGGCTGTTAAAGACTGATGTATATTGCTTAAAATAAATACCAGTCTTGCAAATAATATTGTATGTATATTTATTTTTTGGTGAATTAGCCATGTTTATTTATTTGGTTAATTTCGTATTTTTTCATTGTCATTAGAAGTGATATACAAATATATTCTTTCTTTCTTTTTTATTAAATCATTTGTGGTTTAACTCATAATAAATCTAGAACATATGGGTAGGATTTAAGCTCAGCTAACTGCTAACTGAATGCTCTGAAATGTAACTGTTGGAATCCTGCTAGTGTTAATTAAAACACTACAGCTAATGTATCATACATCAATATTAAATTAGACTTCATGGTATAAAATTCTGGCAAGGGATAAACATAAGGTGTTTCTTAAAAATTTAGATAATATTTGTGAGAGATTATACTGAGGGGGAAATGATATCTATGTGGTAAAAATAAGATTATTTACTACCTGAATTCTTGAAAGCTGGATGCCAGGAAAATGCCTCCAACCTCTGGTAAATGTAGGTTTACTACCATCAGGATAGCGTGTGAAAAAAATAGATTCGAGGCTGCATATAATCAGTAATTAGTTTTCATATGTAAACACAGCACTTTAAATTCACAAAACTAATTAGCCATTCTATGATTCAATAATATTTTTGTGTTTATTAAGCCCATAGGATTCTCTTTTTATTGGAAATGAATAGCTATTAAAATAGTGCCTAGTCAATGGTTACTACTTTCAGAATAAATTCTATGTACAGATTCATATTTATTGCATACATTAAATCCAAAACTAAAGTTAATATATCCAAAATTTTTTGCATAAATATCCAAATGCTTTTTATAGCTTCATTAACTGAAATTTCTGGAGCTTACAATATGAAAACAATTCTTGCATATCTAATATGAAGAGCTGCTTAACAGTCAGTGTGCTGAGTCAACTGTGCACTAATTGGGAGTCAGTAGTACTCAATCTCAGTCTTGCTGTGGTCAAAGTGAGTGCAGAATTTTATCCAGTGGTTCCTTGAGGAGAAAGAAGATGTAAGTAGTAAAGACAGAGTAAAGACTGAATGAGTATGCCTGCATACACAATGTTAATGTATGTGTGGTGTATATATGTGGAAAAAAAGAGACAGAAAAAGAAGAAAAGAAGACAGAAAAAAAAAGATGGAGATGATAATAGAATAGAGTGAAAGAAGACTGAGTGATTTGGAACAAAATTACTTAATATTTTTAAATTTTCAAGTAAGTGTATTAGTGTGCTTTTGCACTGCTATAAAGATATACCTGAAACTGGATAATTTATAAGGAAAAAGTTTGCTCACAGTTCTAGAGGCTACACAGGAAGCCTAAGGGCTTCTGGGGAGGCCTTGGGAAACATACCAACATGGCTGAAAGTGAAGGGAAAGTGAGCACTTCACATGACGGGAGTAAGAGAAAGAAAGAGACAGGAGGTGCTACATATCTTTAAAACAACCAGATCTCATGGTAACTCATATTTATCCTAACAACACCAAGGGAGATGGTGTTAAATCCTGAGAAATCCCCCCAATAATCCAATCACCTCCCACCAAGCCCCACCTACAATCCTGGGGATTACAATTCCACATGAGATTTGGGTCAGAATGCAGATTGAAACCACAACTGTAGGACTGGCTCATCATCTCTAATATTCCTGAATCAGCTAGGATGTATTCAAGTACAATAACAGAACACTCCACTAATAAATCAAGAAGTAGTTTATCATAACTAGAAACATAGAGAAAAGATTACGGCATGGATAATTTGATGACATGATGATATTGTCAAGGGCTATCTTTTGATATCTTCTATCTTTTGAATGTTGAGTTATTTTCTTAGTGAGAATTTCATCCTAATTCAACATAATGCAACATTTCCAGGCATCACCACCTGACACAGTCTCCTTCAGAGTTAAAAAATGGAAGTTCTCCTCATGTTTCTGACTGGACATCTACATCACTGTTTTTCAGAAGTTCTTCAGTAATATTTCCTTTGACATTCATTAGCCAAAATTACATCATGCATATATCCAAACTAATAAAATATGTGGAGAACAGGATGTCCAGAATGGCTTATACTAGTTACTATCCAATCCCTTGGTAAAGAAAAAGATGATTAAGTGGTCAGATAGGAATTATAAAAAAAGGAAATATCTTCTAGCCACTGAGAAGGAATAGTGGGCTGGGCACAGTGGCTCACACTGTAGTCCTACTACTTGGAGAAGCCATGGTGGATGGATCACTTGTGGCGAGGAGTTTGAGACCAGCCTGGTCAATGTGGCAAAACCTTTTCTCTACTAAAAACACAGTTAGCCAGGGATGGTGGCACATGCTTGTAGTCCCAGATACTCGGGAAACTTGAGGCATGAGAATCACCTGAACCTAGAAATGGAGGTTGCAACACATCTTTTGTGGTAATTCCCTTCCAATGTTAAAAAATCAGTACTTAAGCCATGTGCAGTGGCTCATGCCTATAATCCCAGCCCTTTTGGGAGGCCAAAGTGGGAGGATTACCTGAGCCCAGGAGTTCAAGACAACCCTGGGCAACACAGCATGACCCTGTCTCTTCCAAAAATTAAAAATGAATAATGGCCAGGTGTGGTAGCTTGTGCATGTAATTCCAGCTACTTGTAAGGCTGAGTCAGGAGGATCCCTTGAGTCCAGAAGTTTAGGGCTGCAGTGAGCTATGATTACACAACTGCACTCTAGCCTTGTTGACAAAGCAAGATTCTGTCTCAAGAAAAGTCAGTGTTTTAAAATTGATATTAAAATAAGTAACAATACTTTTACTTGGGCAAATTTCATACCTGCTGGATTATTCTCCTTTTGGGTACTCTTTTGATTCACTTATTTTGATGAATCAATTATCAGTACCTTAAATAAAATTGAGAAGAGATTGAGTGAAGGCTTAATGTATGTACAGATTTGTGGGTGCATGATGGGCTGTATGAGAGAGAGAGAGAAGCATAAGATATAGTACATGCTTGTAAAGATATGTATTATTAATAGTTTACCATATCTCTTTGGGACTTTCCTAATGCTATATTTGGGGAAATAGAGACAACTCACTGTACAACTTTGAACCTACAATTTCTATGCATCCATCTGTAAGATAAAGATATTTATAAAAATAACTGTCACCAATATTTAAGAAAAACTATCATGAAGGTGTATACAAGTAGTAAGAGAAAAAAGGTCATAGTTTGACAATTTGGATTGGTAGTGATAGAATATATTGATAAGGTAACTGGGAGATGAAATCCAACGTTCTCTTATAGGCTTGTTAGTTTAACATGCTTATTATACAAATTGAGATTTCAAGCAGATAGTTGGATAAAAGTGTAGACTTAAGAAGAGGTTTCACGTTAGAGTCATATATTTGACATTAATTGCCATTTGTATGTATTTAAAGCTCTGGGGCTGAATGTGATCACTCTATTATAGAGAAGGAAAAGGAGGTCAAGGCAAATTCCTAAATAGTTCAACATTTAAAGGAAAGGTCTAAAAGAAGCAGTTAGTGAGTAGAAGAAAATCCTGGAGATTATGTTGCCATGAATGACAAGTAAGATCTGAAGATATGCTTAGTTATGTTTTTTTAACTAAACCTCTTTCTTTAATAAATTACCCAGTCTTAGTTATGTTTTTGGCAATAGGGACAACATAATGAAAATAGATAAAATGGTCTTTTTTGTAGGATAATAAGCACATATTTTTTATGTTGTTTAACCACGTGCAGTTTATATTTACATGGTGATTAAGAAAATTACCAGTTCTTTATCACCCTGTTATTAAGTGACATGCTTATGTATCTTCCCTTTGTATCTGGTACAACTGTAGTGATTTATAAGAATTTATGTTTCATAGCTTCCAAAGCTAGGATATACAAGCCAATACAGCTTCAGCCTTCTGCTTGGATTGTTTGCACTGGGACCCTCAAGCCACCAAATAAAAAGTCCAAAAATTTTGAAGCTGCCATACTATGAACAGGCTTAGGTTACCCAGAGTGACCACATATAGGTGCTTCACTAAAAGGCCCCAAATAAAATTCTAGCTAAGATCAACAGTCAACTGCCAGACATGTGAATAAGCCAAAGTGGCTATTACCAGGGAATCACCCTGGGGCCACAAACTAGAACACCTACATGTGGCCTGTTGTAGTATGCTATAAGATTAATAACAGCCATAGTGCCCACTCAAACACCTCACACAGCCTACACTATGTGTCACTTAGCATTATGATGTTTCCTTTCCTGGGGATGTCCATTACTGGCCAAGAGATCACTGGATCTCTATACAACAAATGAGACCCCAAAACCCTGGGTGCTCTAAAGATAAGGCCACCTCAACACAGATGCAACTTACATAAACTTTTACACTTACAAACATAAACTCTCTTTATGAAAGAAATACCTGGTATCTCACCTGAACTGAATAGACATGTTAGAAAGGGGAAAGAGTCTCTCAAATGCTGGGAATGTTCCTTTGACCATAAGCTTTGATATGGTTTGGCTGAGTCCACACCCAAATCTCACCTTGAATTGTAATAATCCCCATGTGTCAAGGGCAGGGCCAGGTGGAGATAATTGAATCATGTAGGTAGCTTCCTCCATACCTTTCTCATTGTAGTGAATAAGTCTCATGAGATCTGATGGTTTTATAAAAGGGAGTTCCCCTGCAACAAACTCTCTTGCCTGCCACTATGTAAGATGTGCCTTTGCTTCTCCTTTGCTCCCTGCCATGATTGTGAGGCCTCCCCAGCCATGTGGAACTGTTAGTCCATTAAACCTCTTTCCTTAATAAATTACCCAGTCTTGGGTATGTCTTTATTAGCAGTATGAGAACAGACTAATATAATCTTCTTGGTCAGGTGGTCACTTGGTTCCTGACTGTATCTGGCCCAGGTCCACTAGCCTGTTCCTGCTGCTCATTTTGTAAGAATGCTGCCAGAATAAGCTGCTGAAACATGAGATGGTGCCTCAGATTCATCTTTGATGTGAATAGAAGGAAAAGGGAAAGTTGTCCCTGGAAAAGTGACTTAACTAGGACCACCCAAGACACCAAGACACAACATCTGTCTGTGTGGCCTGAGTTTCTTTATAGCATGGTGGCCTCAGGATAGTCAAACGTTTAACATGAAGCTTCAGGACTCTAAAAGAGTGTTCCAGAAATCAAGGTAGGACACTTCGATTACTACAGTTCCAGCTTCCAGCTGACTTCAGCGACATGAGACACCCTCAAGAAAAAGCTTGGAACTTCCTTCAAGAAGATCCTTCCACAATTATCTCCTAACCCACAGAAATCCATAGCATAATAAAATAGTTGTTTATGCTAGCAAGTTTTATGGTAGCTTGTTACTCAGCAATAAAAACTAGAATATGAACACTCTCACATTAATTACCTTGTTTCATTCTAAAAATAAATTTCACAATTAGACATTTAACAGGCACTTTAAATTACATTTTATAGGTGATAAGTGAACATTAGACAATTCAAGCAGGTTTTCATAGGTCATGAGCCAACACTGTTTCCATGAACTAAAAGCCAGACCTTTTTGCATTAACTACATGTTCATATTCTGTTGTATCTTATCGTTTCTCTGTGAGACAGATCCACAGGTGCTTCAAGCAGCATTCGTCTATGCAGCAAATATGCCAAGCACTGTGACAGGTATTGGCAAAATAAAATGAAATAAATCGATTATTTTTCCTCAAGTCATTTACAGTCAAATAAGAAGGGAGAACTTTAATCCAACAAATATAGCACAACTTAACAAGTCTTATAATATTGTTTTACATAAAGTAGAAAATGATTATGGAAATAACAAAAGACTGGATTTAAAAGCAAGATGTACGTGTCAGGCTGTGACAAAGGGTGTCAACTAGAGTCACAGAACAAAAAAAAATAGCACATGAAAAAATTCCATTCGAGGCTGTACATAATCAGTAATTTGTGTTCATGTGTAAACAGGGGAGTTTAAATTCAGAAAACTACTTAGCACACTATGATTCAATAATATTTTTGTGTTTATTAAGCCCATAGAATTTTCTCTCTCTCTCTCTCTGTCTCTCTGTCTCTCTCTCTCTCTCTGTCTCTCTGTCTCTCTCTCTCTCTCTCTCTCTCTCTCTCTCTCTCTCAACAGGATCTTGCTCTGTCACCCAGGCTGGAGTGCAGTGCAACCTCCATACATCCAGCTCAAGCAATCCTCCCACCTCAGCCTCCCAACTAGCTGAGACCACAGATGCATCCCACTATACTCACCTAATTTTTGTGTTTTTTAGTAGAGACAGGATTTTGCCATGTTGGCCAGGCTGGTCTCGAGTTCCTGAGCTCAAGTGATCCGCCTGCCTCAGCATCCAGAAGTGCTGGGATTATAGGCATGAGCCACTGCGCTAGGTGTTGCCACGAGAATTTAATTAAAATATCTGAAATAGGACATTGGAAATGGAGGTGGCAAGAAGTTGAGATACATAGGTTAAGTTCAATGTAGTTAGGTAACTGGGTGTTGGTGCATCATGTCAGTTTCCACATAAGGAAAAGAATAAGAACAACTGTTAAAGAATAATTGTCTAAAGATAGAAATATTATTTTTGGGAAAAAGGAAGGCAATGCACATTTATTAAGCACAAGCACATAACAGATACTACCTTATGAACTTCAGAAATGTTATAGTTCAATTCTAATAACAACCTCAAACAGTCATTCTAGTCTTCCCTTATTTGAAGATAATCAAAGTAAAGTTCAAAAAATAGTTTTAAATGTTAAGATATAAAGGCAGAGAGGAAGCAGATGAAAATTGTGAGAGATAAAGCAATAAAAAAGACACAGATGAAGGACTCTGAAAAAAAAAAGAGTTAGCTACGCACGTTGGGCATGGCCCAGTGATAGGAGGCCTTGAAGATGAATATGAGAACTTGGAAATTTAGATTTGATTTGGGAGAAATAGGGAACCACTACAGATTTTTTGGTCAAGATGTGTGCAAATGGAGGCTTTCAGGTGATGGATCTGAGCAAAGTGAAATGAGGCTGGGAGAAACCATGGATCAGGGAAAGAAGCCACGAGACCCTAAACATATTAGGTCTGAGATAACATAATATCTAGCTTCCTTCCTAACATCCCTTCCTCACTTATGATAGTGGAAATATTTGGGGAACTTTCACAAGTTCCCATGTTAATAGTTCAAAGATGATTTTTGTCTCTTGTCTATCTCTATGTAAGAGTGAAATAAGTAGGCCCAAGAAAGTGGGAGAAAAACATAGTTTCAAACCTATAATTATAGGACGTTTGGCAATACTGAAAATGAAATCACTTTGTTAATTACAGAAGCATCCTTTTCATTTTTGCTCACTCTTAATGAGGCTTGATGGATTCAATGGGTGATGACAAGATATACTTGTTATAAGACTTTCTGACATAGTGTGCTGGAGTCATTCTATTAAAAAGATGTCAGGCAGCTAGAGAACTGAAGGAGGAATCATTTTTGAGTGGTGTCCTTACAGTGAGCTTTGCCAGAGAGATGGCTTCTCACTGAGGTGAGACAGTAGAAGATGGAGGCTGGAAGGGAAAGACGATCAAATGCCATGTGCAATGTAGAGCGGTTAGTGTCTGTGGCCATGTTCTGCTTCTTTTCATTCCTGAGTAAGAGCAGTCAGTCAAGGCACTAGAAGATATTTTGTCACTGGGAAGATAAAAATCAATAGAACAAACATTCCCTAAACTATCTGCTTGGATGGACCATCACTTAATCACTTACATTATTTCTTTCATTTTTTATTTTTTGTTTATATTTAGGATTGACAAAATTAGAAAGGGAGCTAAGGGTTATTGAGCACATTCCTTATACCAGTACAGCACGATAGTTAAGGTTATAGGTGATGGAGATATGCTGTTTACATTAAAGTCCGAACTCTGCCACTAAACAGTTGTGCAATATTGAAATATGTGTTAACTACTATTTGTCCAAAAAGGATAATACTTTCAGAATATTATTTTAAAGATTACTATTAAATGACTCAATATATAGAAAGTTTTTAGAATTATTCCTGACAAACAGCAAGCACATAGTATTATATATTCATTTTTCAATAAAATCTATTAAAATTCCAGGTGATGGCATGTAGTTTTATGGAGAAAACTTAAGCACAGAATGGTTAATCAATTTTCTCAAGGTCACTTAATTAACAAATTGTTAATTTTAAGATATAAATATGTCAATCTTCCAATGTTTACCTGCATATTAAGTATGATGGGCAATGGGTAGCTTACCTTGATGAAAGGGAGAGTGGCACATTGGCTAGTGGTGGAATGAATGGGCTAAATTAAATTGTAGGAAAGCAAATATTTAAGACAATGATTTCAAATAACCAAGTAAAGTCAATAGTGGGAGAAAAGACTGATTCAAGCAAAAGAATAACCTTCTTTTGTTTAGTTCCCAATAGAATTTTTTATTATTGTTTTGTAACAGAAAATGAGAGGTGCATAAGGAATTATCAAAAAGTCCACCAAACTGTACTTCCATTCTGGACCTTTGCACGAGTAATATTGGACCTACTACCCTTTAGAAGTTACTAATATTCATATCAAGTCTAGACATCTGACCTTCTCTTTTTGATTGGGTCTAAAAGGCTAATGAGAACTGTGTTTAATTTTAAATGTCTTGCACATTTATTATAAGGGCATTTAGAGAGTACAAGACCATTATCCCCCAAGACTCCATAGATGACCAGGCATCTCCAGGGATAATCCAGGCTGAACTTTGAAAAGTGCTAAACCTGTACATGGAGACAATAAAGAAAAATATCATAGCCACTCTAATACCTTGAAAATAAAATATTATTATAAGAGGTAATGCTGTGTTATAATCAGTTAAGGTACACAGCTGAAATGAAAGAAAGATTATTTAGATCAGTGTCTCCTGTTTTTTATAATAATTCATTGTCTCATACTTCTGGGAAAACAATGTTTTGAGGGGTTTATTTGTAAACACCTGGTATTTTATTCTTGCTAAGAAGCCAGCTGGCAGTTGCTTAAAGATTCTAAAGGACTTAGAGAGGCATTCTTTCCTTCTGGTTCACATTTATCATTTTTTTCCTTTTTTCAATAGAGATGGGGTCTCCCTCTGTTACCCAAGCTGAGGTGCGGTGGTACAATCATAGCTCACTGAAGCCTCAAAGTCCTGGCCTCAAGCAATCTACCCACTGTGGCCTCCCAAAGTGCTGGGATTACAGGCATGAACCACTGCACCCATGAGATTACAGGCATGAGCCACCACACCCAGACATATTAATTCCTTTATATGCTGGATTTTTATTAAAGCTCCAAGGTGGCAAACAGAATTCTTTCTAGCAGAGTCTTCCATGCAATTAAGTACCCAGTAGGTGAAATTTCATTAATGGGAACAACTTCAAGGAAAGATTGTATTTGATGCATCTCAATATCCTCGCACTCCAGAACCACACCAGGCATTTATCCTGGCAGCTATCTAACAATTTTCACACTTGGGTTCATGACAATGCTAAAAATGTTATTTATGTTCATACTGATGAATGGCTTACATCTCAGCATTTTGTAATTATTCTACTTTACCTCCCGCTTCCTGGGGTCATTTTTGCTGCCCCAGTCTGCTCAGGTCCCCAAATATTGCAAATCTAATGTACTTCATACTATAGACCCCTAGGAATCAAAGTGGTTGAGTGCTAACTAGAATCCTAGCTTCCAGAAACTAATGCAAAATAAGAGGCTAGGTGAGTTAGAACAATCTGTAGAGCAGAGATCAGATTTCTCCTCTGCTACTGTTCTGTGGAATGACGGGTCATTCGGACAAATCACACTATGTTGCAGTTTCTTCCTCTGTGAAGAAGATTATAGTAAAGGTGTCCCTCTCTCACTCTCGCTCTAAATATATATATATATATAT
>PVKP010012154.1:0-59242 GCA_004027715.1 Plecturocebus donacophilus | reverse complement strand
AATATTGGTTGGCTGCTTATTTGTTATTTTCATCCCCTATTCCTTCCTGTCTCCATTGTTAAGCACAATTATTGGCATAAAAGAGGTTTTTAATACCCATTTTTAGACTGTATTCTAGCCTGGGCAATAAAACAAGAATCCCATTCTCTCTCCCTCTTTCTCTTCCTCTTTCTTTCTCTCTTTCATTCTTTTTTTTTTTTTCTTTCTTAAAAAAAATAGTAAAAGGATTTATGCAACAAGAAGAGCTAACCATTCTAAATATATATGCACCCAATACAGGAGCACCCAGATACATAAAGCAAGTTCTTAACAATCTACAAAGAGACAGAGACCCCCATACAATAATAGTGGGAGAATTTAACATTCCACTGTCAATATTAGACAGATCAACGAAACAGAAAATCAACAAGGATATCCAGGACTTGGATGCAGATCTGGACCAAGTGGACCTAATAGACATTCACAGAACTCTCCACCCCAAATTTATTACTGGCTGATTGTTTTTTGCTCTCCAATCAACAGAATATACATCTTTCTCAGCACCACATCCCACTTGCTCTAAAATTGACCACATAATTGGAAATAAATCACCTCTCAGCAAATGCAAAAGAATGGAAATCATTACAAACAGTCTCTCAGACCACAGTGCAATTAAATTAGAACTCAGGATTAAGAAACTCACCCAAAACGGCTCAACTACATGGAAACTGAACAACTTACTCCTAAATGACGACTGGATAAACAATGAAATGAAGGCAGAAACAAAGGTGTTCTTTGAAACCAGCAAGAATGAAGACACAATGTACCAGAATCTCCAGGACACATTTAAAGCAGTGTCTAGAGAGAAATGTATAGCAATAAATGCCCACATGTGAAGAAAGGAAAGATCTAAAATCGACATCCTAACATCAAAATGGAAAGAGCTAGAGGAGCAAGATAAGAAAAAACTCAAAAGCTAGCAGAAGACAAGAAATAACTAATATCAGAACAGAACTGAATGAGATAGACACATTAAAAAATCTTGAAAAATCAATAAACCCAGGAGCTGGTTTTTTGAAAAGATCAACAAAATAGACAGACCACTAGTGAGACTAATAAAAAAGAAAAGAGAGAAGAATTGAACAGATGCAATAAAAAACGATAAAGAGGATATCACCACTGATTCCACAGAAATACCAACCACCATCACAGATTACTACAAATAACTCCATGCACATAAACCAGTAAACCTGGAAGAAAATAAATGGATAAATTTCTGGATACTTACACCCTCCCAAGACTAAACCAGGAAGAAGTTGAATCCCTGAATAGACCAATAACAAGCTCTGAAGTTGAGGCAGCAATTAATAGCCTACCAATCAAAAAAGTCCCGGTCCAGACAGGTTTCCAGCTGACTTCTACCACATGTATAAAGAGGAGCTGGTAGCATTCCTTCTGAAATTATTCCAAATAATACAAAAGGGGGGAATCCTCCATAACTCATTTTATGAGACCAACATCACCCTGATAACAAAACCTGGCAGAGACACAACTAAAAAAGAAAACTTCAGGCCAATATCCATGAAGAATATCAACACACAAGGCTTCAACAAAATACTGGCAAACCAAATGCAACAGCACATCAAAAAGCTTATCCATCACGATCATGTAGGCTTCATCCCAGGGATGCAAGGCTGGTTCAACATATGCAAATCTGTAAACGTAATCCATCACATAAACAGAACCAAAGACAAAAACCACATGATTATCTCAATAGACACAGAGAAGGCCTTTGACGAAATTCAACAGCACTTTATGCTGAAAACTCTCAATAAACTAGATATCAATGGAATGTATCTCAGAATAATAAAAGCTATTTATGACAAACCAACAGCCAATGTTGTACTTAATGGGCAAAAACTGGAAGCATTCCCTTTGAAATCTGGCAGTAGACAAGGATGCCCCCTCTCACCACTCCTATTCAATATAGTATTGGAAGTTCTAGCCAGAGCAATCATGCAAGAAAAAGAAATAAATCATACTCAATTAGGAAAAGAGAAAGTCAAACTGTCTCTAGTTGCAGATGACGTGACTGTATATTTAGAAGATCCCATCATCTCAGCCCAATATCTCCTTAAGCTGAAAAGCAACTTCAGCAAAGTCTCTGGATACAAAACCAATGTGCAGAAATCACAAGCATTCTGATACACCAATAAAAGACAAACAGAGAGCCAAATCATGAGTGAACTCCCATTCACAATTGCTACAAAGAGAATACAATACCTAGGAATACATCTAACAAAAGATGTAAAGAACATCTTCAAGGAGAACTACAAACCACTGCTCAAAAAAATAAGAGAGGACAAAAACAGATGGAAAAACATTCCATGCTCATGGTTAGGAAGAATCAATATCGTGAAAATGGCTATACTGCCTAACGTAATTTATAGATTCAACGCTATTCCCATCAAGCTACATATGACCCCATTCATAGAACTGAAAAAAACCACCTTAAACTTCATATGGAACTAAAAGAGAGCCTGCATAGCCAAGACAATCCTAATCAAAAAGAGCAAAGCTGGAGGCATCATGCTACCTGACTTCAAACTACACTACAAGCCTACAGTAATCAAAAAAGCATGGTACTGGTACCAAAACAGAGATATAGAACAACGGAACAGAACAGAGGCCTCAGAGGCAATGCCACACATCTGCAACCATCTGATCTTTGACAAACTTTACCAAAAACAACCAATGGGGAAAGGATTCCCTGTTTAATAAATGGTGTTGCGAGAACTGGCTAGCCATGTGCAGAAAGCAGAAACTGGACCCCTTCCTGGCACCTTACTCTAAAATTAACTCCAGATAGGTTAAAGATTTAAATGTAAGACCTAACACCATAAAAACTGTAAAAGAAGCCTAGGCAAAACCATTCAGGACATAAGCATAGGTAAGGGCTTTATGACTAAAACACCAAAAGCAAGGGCAACGAAAGCCAAAATAGACAAATGGGATCTAATTATACTTAAGTGTATCTGCACATCAACAGAAATAATCATCAGAGTGAATTGGCAACCAACAGAATGAGAAAAATTTTTGCAATATACACGTCTGACAAAGGGCTAATATCCAGAATCTAGAAAGAACTAAAGCAGATTTACAAGAAACAAACAAACCCATTCAAAAGTGGGCAAAAGATATGAACAGACACTTTTCAAAAGAGGACATATATGAGGCCAATAAACATATGAAAAAAATGCTCATCATCAAATGCAAATCAAAACCACATTGAGATACCAGCTCATGCCAGTTAGAATGGTGATCATTAAAACATCTGGAGACAAAAGATGCTGGAGAGGATGTGGAGAAACAGGAACACTTTTACACTGTTGGTGGGAGTGTAAATTAGTTAAACCATTGTGGAAGACAGTGTGGTGATTCCTCAAGTAATTAGAAATAGAAATCCCATTTGACCCAGCAATCCCATTACTGGGTATATACCCAAAGGATTATAAAGCATTTTATTATAAAGACACATGCACATGTATGTTAATTGTGACACTGTTTACAATAGCAAAGACCTGGAACCAACCCAAATGCCTACCGATGATAGACTGGACAAGGAAAATGTGACTCATATACACCATGGAATACTATGCAGCCATAAAAAAGGATGAGTTCATATCCTTTGTAGGAACATGAATGAAACTGGAAACCATCATTCTCAGCAAACTGACACAAGAACAGAAAACAAAACACGGTATGTTCTCATTCATAGGTGGGTTTTGGACAATGAGACCACATGGGCACAGAGAGGGGAATGTCATACAATAGGGTCTGTTGGGGAGTGGGGTGTAGGGAAGGGACAGTGGGGGGTGGGGAGGTTGGGAAGGGATAACATCGAAAGAAATGCCTGATGTAGGTGACGGGGGGGGGTGGAGACAGCAAACCACCATGGCATGTGTATACCTATGCAAGAATCCTGCAAGAACTGCACATGTACCCCAGAACTTAGAGGTACAATTTAAAAAAAGAAAAATTAGTTAATTGATTTTAAAAATAAATAGACTAATATTTTTCCTGTTCATTTAGTACAAATAAATGCAGGAGAATGTATAATAGGCTGCCTGACATTCTTTCAGCCACTGTGTATTATAATATGCAACATCTGTCCTACTTGAGTAGGAACAACTTTGTTCTATTCAAATTAATTGACACAATTTGGGATATCTTTCTCATAGCAACTACTAGTGGTTCTTTTGATGAAGCAAAGCAGAAAACAGAATTGAGATAGAGAACCTGTTTTTATTTCACTCTTTTTAAAATTTGTTTCATAGAGTCTCGCTCTATCACCCAGGCTGGAGTTCAGTGGTGTGATCTAGGCTCACTGCAACCTCTGCCTCCCGGGTTCAAGTGTTTCTCTGCCTCAGTCTCCTGAGTAGCTGGAACTACAGCCGCCCACCACCATGCCCAGCTAAGTTTTGTATTTTTAGTAGAGATGGGGTTTCACCATGTTGGCCAGGCTGGTCTCGAACTCCTGACTTTGTGATCTGCCCACCTTGGTCTTCCAAAGTGCTGGGATTACAGGCATGAGCCACTGCGCCCAGTCTTTATTTCACTCTTGAATTATGATGTCCAAGCTGGGTGTGGTGGCTCACACCTGTAATCCCAGCACTTTGGGAGGTCAGGAGATCGAGGCCATCCTGGCTAACATGGTGAATCCTCATCTCTTCTAAAAGTACAAAAAACTGTCCAGGTATGGTGGCAGGTGCCTATAATCCCAGCTACTCGGGAGGCTGAGGAAGGAGAATCACTTAAACCTGGGAGGCGAAGGTTGCAGTAAGCCGAGATTGTGCCACTGCAGTCCAGTCTGGCAACAGAGGGAGACTGTGTCAAAAAAAAAAAAAAAAGAATTATGATGTCCAAAAATCAGATAGGTGCTTTCATACTTTTGCATATGGCATTGTGGTAGGACAGAGTAGATTGTGACACGGTGACAAACTCCAAAATCTCAGCAGCTTAAAAGACAATTTTTTAACTATTTCTTGCTATGTTCTATTTCTTTTGCAAGTTGCAAGCAGGAGTCTGCTTTTGGTAATTGTCCAGGGATCTTTGCTGGCCAAGTATCTGTCATCTTAAATGTTATCCATCACAAAGCCAGAGGGAAAAACAGATCCAGTGAAGGAGATGCTGTCTCTTAAAGCTTTCCAAGTGCACAACAAAGTATAATCCTACCATGTGTTGAGAAAGAGAGATAGTCTGGGATTTGTAAACCACCATGTGATGATCACAAGAGCACTATTTACTAATTTTATTCTTGCCTCCTGAAGTAATATTACTTTCAGGTCTTCTGACTCTTACTTTGACAATTATGCTAATATGACCATTGGTGCAATTTTAATAGTACATTAAATTTAGGAAGTTCTTATATTATCTGTCAGTTTCCATCATAAATCTGGAGGGTATTTTCTAATTAGATATTTCAGTTTTTAATGTCAAAGAAGTAAATCGTTTTGTCCTTTTGTAATAGAGTAATTGATGTACAGTACTGACTTAGATCTCTGAGAAGTATAAATAAATCTGGAATGATATGGGCATTTATGGTTTCTTAATACATTAGGATTTAGAAATTTATCAGTTGTGGATGGTTTGGGTTGGCCTGAATGGTGACACTGGCAGAATACTTTGTGAACTGATCTGCTTACTGTTGGATATGGTACTATTGGAGTCCTTTAAAAGTGAACCACTGTCTGGAACTCAGTTTGTAAAGAAGTATCCGGCTAATAGTCTATTTGGGCATGTCTTTCTTTTATAAAAATTCTGTTGCAAATAAAATTGTATGTTTAACATACTGTTCACCTCTAAATGGTGTGGTTTTAATCTTCCTTTCCTGAATTCCTGAAGGCTTTGTGGCTGGTGCCTGTTTTGTTTGTGTTGACGCTCTGTTGCTTGCACATTGGTTAGAAGTGAATATTTTTCTCTTATTCTTTTGTTTAATATAGAAGGCTGCACTGTGCACTCTCCTCTGTTACTTGAATGCATCTCAGTCTTTCAGAACTCCCACATGAGGATGACAATGAAAGTAGTCAGTAATTGTTGATGAAAGCTTTGTAACTTCTGCATCATATGATATGGAATTGTTACAAACAAAAGCTGGTCCCTCAACCTTCTTTGTATTCTGAGAAGGTTTACAAAAATTCACATATGGTCAAAGTTATGTTATTCTTCCAACTTGGCAAATGCAATATAAGACAGAACTTGATAAAAATTAACAAGATAATCTGACGAATGGAATATGTATATGACCAGTAAATATTCTCTCTTACTGATAGGTTTGGTGTTATGTCTCTGAGATATTCTAGAACTGAACTTGTTGAAGAAGATTTACCCATCTTTGCATTTATTACTGCAGTAAAGTACCTGTGTGAACTCTAACAATTTTTGAATTAGTGAAACCCCAAATCAATGAAGCTTTACCTGGTATAAGGGAACTGGAAAGGCTGAAATCTCAAGGGAAAGTCAAGGTAGTAATTCCTAGCAGCCTGTGTTTCTTGGTGTTCTCCATGCTTCACAGAGGTTGGAATGAAGCTTCTGGTCTAAGTTGTCTTAATTGTGATCACAGTGGTAATTTTACTTTCCCACTCTTTTTCCCTCAATTAGAATGACTGGGAGAGTTGAGCTAACAGAGGTAGAATATTGGTTCATGAGATAGGATTTTAGAGAGATAAATGTGGGCATGGAAGAAGGAGGAATGTCAGAGTTCACACAGGTACTCTGCTGAAGTTTAATATTACACTGAGAATAATGACAGATTGCAAACAGTACTAGTAGTATTAGGAGGATATTCACCAAAAAAACCCTATCTTCATAATACATATAAGGAAGATAGTCACAAAAAAATGTATCTTCATAATATATATGAGAGATATTCACAAAAAAAGATCTTCAAGTACTGCAAAAAAAACTTGTTTATAATTTTTTGCTTAAAATATATGTTACAGTCCCTCTCAGGAAATTCTACTAAGCAATCATTATGCTATTACACATTGCTAGAAAGAAGTGATAGTTTTCAGACTAATTTGAAGCAGCTTTTCTCCCAAAGATTTCCAAAATGTTTTTAAATAAACACAAATAAATTGCAATACTGTTTACTGCATTTAATAAAATGGGAAATAGTACAGTGATTATACTTTGGTTTCCAGAAATAATTGTTAATATATATCTATATATTTTAGACAGGGTCTCACTGTTGCTCTGGCCGGAGTGAGGTGCTATGATTTTGACTCACTTCAGACTGACCTCCCAGGTTCAATTGATCCTCCCACCTCAGCCTCTCAAGTAGCTGGCACTACAGGCACATATCACCATGCCTGGTTAATTTTTGTATTTTTTGTAGAGACAGCGTTTTGTCATGTTGCCCAGGCTGGCCTCAAACTCTTGAGTTAAAGCAATCCAACTGCCTTGGCCTCTTAAACTAATTGTTAATTGTAAAATGTCCTGTTGGTAACCACTCAACATATTTTACCCATAGGAAATTATTCTGAGAAAAATAATTAACATAGAAACAGAAATGTCAAAATTTATCTAATTATCTAATTTACTCATTGCTGACCCATACTGGTTTTATTGATTTTATTTATATGCTATGTGTTTTAATTATCTATTGTATAATAAATTACCCCCAAACTTAGCAGCATAAAAGAACAAACATGTAACATCTTACCAAGAGTAGGTTCTCTGGGGGTTGCTAAGCTAGGTGGCACTGGCTTGGCTGTCATTCCAGCTGCTGTCCCATCTCAAGGCTGAGGAAGGATCCACCTCCAGGTTTGCTCCATGGTTGTCGGCAGGCCTCAGTTACTTGCCTGAGTCCTCAGGCTGGAGTCCTCAGTTCCTTACCAGATAAGATTCCAGAGGCTGTTTGATCATCCTCTCATATGGTGGTTTGCTTCCCCCCAGCAAATGATCTAAGAGAGAAAGAGTATGACTGCCCAAGATGGAAGCCATGGTCTTGATGACCTAACAACATACCATGTGACACAGCACCTCTTCTGCTTGTTTCAACTGCTTGCATAGACCAACCCTGGCACAAAGCCTGTGGTTACCAAGACGTGAGGTGTGAATACCAGGAGGCAGAAATCACTGGGATCCATTTCGGGGCTTTGCTAATGCATTATGATTTTTTTAAAAGAAGAATACAAAAAAGGGGAAGAAAACACAACATAGAGGGAAGAAAACACAATATAGTGGGAAGAAAATATTCACTCAGAAGGTCCAGAAAACATACCCAAATATATACATATACATATGAGTGTGTGTGTGTGTGTGTGTGTGTGTGTGTGTGTGTGTGTGTGTGTGTATAAAAAATACAAAAGAATGGTTTGCATATATTCGAATATGTTTTGGGGCTCTATTTTTATTTTTTGAGACAGGGTCTCACTCTGTCACACAGGCTTCAGTGCAGTGGTGCAGTCACAACTCACTACATCCTTGACCTCCCAGGCTCAAGTAATCCTCCCACCTCAGCCTCCTAAGTAGCTGGGACTATAGACATGTGCCACCTCACCTGACAAAGTTTTTTAATCTTTTGTAGAGACAAGGTCTAGCTGTGTTGCCCAGGCTGGCCTCAAGCAATCTATGTGCTCAGGTGATCAAGTGATCTCATTATATTGCCCAACTCCTGGCCTCAAGTGATCTCCCTTGGCCTCAAAGTGCTGGGATTACAGGTATGAGTCACCATGCCCAACTCATTTCTGGGCTATTTCAGTCCATTGATCTGGCTATTACAGCATCACCATTATACTGGTTTTGATTATTATATTATTATAATGTAATATCTGATAGACAAAAAAGAGAAGAAATTTTTTTAATTTTTAACATTAACAAAAGTATAATTAAAAAAATCTTTACAACAGCCTTTTTTTTTTTTTGAGATGGAGTCTTGCTCTATTGCTCAGGATGTAGTGCGTGGTACAATCTCAGTTTACTGCAACCTCTACTTTTCAGGTTCAAAAGATTCTCCTCCCTCAGCCTCCCAAGTAGCTGGGACTACTGGTGCATGGCGTGCACCACCATGCCCGGCTAATTTTTGTATTTTTATTAGAGATGGGGTTTCACCATGTTGTCAGGCTGGTCTCGAACTCCTCACCTCAAGTGATCGGTCTGCCTCGGCCTCCCAAAGTGCTGGAATTACAGGTGTGAGCCACTGCACCTGGCATTTATAACAGTTTTATGCTCAAATAATCAATTCTGTTCTCATCTCTTTACCAAATTCATTAATTTCAAAAAAGTGGTTATTAATTTCTGAAAAAATATTTTTTTAAACTTGGAAATGGAATGTGGATAATAATGCTCAATAATCAATGGGAAAATGTTGTAAATGGAATAAATGAACTATTGGATCCCAGGGGCAAGTCAAGAAATATGTCCTGGTTAATGTGATACAGATATACAGAACTTGCTTGAAGAGAAAAATGGATGATAGCGAGATACTCAACCACATTGGATCCCTAATATATTGGTTTGGTAACTTTTTATGTCTGGCACTTCTATCATGGGGTACTACTCTTACCAAATTCATTTCTACAGGGAGTTATATGGAATTAGTGGTAAACTGTAAAGTGGAGATATCTGCTTTCTCATTCTCCTACCCATCATCTTCCTTTACCAACTGTATTATTCGTCAAGTATTAACTGCAATGATAAAAACTAAAGCATTGAGTATAATGCAAAATAGGTTAATTTCTTGCTCAAGTCACAGTCCAATGCAAGTGCAGTGAGAGGAAGAGAGGTAAAACTATTCTGCACACGCTCTCAGCGTGCCTTTCCCACCCTCCCCTAGACCTCAGCCTTTCCCTGAATTCTGTGCATAGGATGGGTGGACAAGACAGAACTTTGTGGACGATACAAGATGAGTTCTAGGGGCCAGGCCTGCAAGTGTTGTACATCACTTCCATTGGTTAGAACTCAGTGACAGGACCCCATCAATGGCGTTTGGAAAATGTACTAAAACTGTGCCCAGAAAAACAAAAAAAGATGGAGTTTGGTGAGCACGTATATCTCTACATATTACCCCATTAGTCTCCCTGGAGGATGTGTGGGCTCTGATGAGAATGTTAAACCCTAGTAATCAGTCCTTCAATTTATACTTTTCTTGTATTTTATGCCTTGAAACAGTTATCCTTCAAATGTATAGAAATAAGAGACTTCACTGAATCTTAAAGCTACCTAGTAAGCTCTGAGCTGGGTGGTAGACAACAGGCTCAGAATGGAGGGAAAGGACTAGTTTGGAACTGCTATGAGTTATTGAGTGAGGTTGTGCTATTATTAAAATCTCTTGTGCTCAAATGCTGGGTCTTCAATAAATGCAGCTTTATGGCAAGTCTAAATGGTAAATTCTTTCTTTGGTGTTCTGATCCAAAAGTAAGAGAATACATATTTAAAATGATGTAGAGCTTTTTAAAAATTGTCTACTTGTACTAGGCAGGTGTGAATTTTTATTCATAGCACCTTCCTCTGTGCAATCGACATTTTTAAAACCTATCAAGTAAAACAATCTTCACTTTAAAATTTACATATGTAAACTTTATAAATTCAACAAACTGTCACTTGAGACTATTTGAAGAAAAATGTAATGAAACATTCTGATTTCTAATTCTGAGATTTCAAAATTAAAGAAGGTAAATAAATCTCAAGCCTCAAAACCAACAGATTAGAACTGCTATTTTACCCCCTTGATTGATTTGCTTTTGTTATTAAGCATTAAATGACTCATGAAATCAGACAGCACTTATTTCTTTGCAATCATTTATCTAATTGACCTATATCTAGGCAAAAGACATAATTCTAGTCCCTTGGTAGGCTTTATATGGGCAATTGGTGGCTGAAATTTTATCACTGAATTAAGGAATTGCAATACATTATTTCCTCTTGATACCATATTTGATTTTGGATCTTCTCAATCCTTAGGTTATGTAATTGGATTTTATATAGATTGAATTAACTTTAACCTTCTGTTTTCCAATCTTGGTTAAAAATAATTCTAATTTATTGTACAATTCTACCTATATTTCACTTTTCCTTTTCTCTGTGCTCTGCTGCTTCTCCAAAATTTTCCTTATTTTATTATACACCTTCCACAAAGAGCTTCAGAGGTAGCTGTGTTAATCAATTCCTCCCTCCATTTCCTTCCTTTCTGCCTTCCGTCCTTCCTTCCTTCCATTTAAAAAAAAACAAAAAACAAAATTTCACCACAGTGAATCATGGCAGTAAACTTCCTCAATAAGTTCATGATATAAGCCATTATAGCATCAAATTAAAGATACCCAGAAAAACAGTGTTTTAGAAAATTCTAATCAAAAGGGGATATGTGAAAATACTAATAAAATGTGACCTTCAATTTTTTTGTTAAAAGCATTAGTAAGAAGAATGGTCAAGCAAAAGAAATATCTTCTGCAACTATTCATTACTCCATCAGATTCTCTAGGCTGTAAGTGCCCTAAGGCAGGATTCTGTATTCTCACAGTCTAATATAACTAGTCACTCAATACTTACTGAATACATGTATCAATAAAATACATGTAAGAGTTATGACACATTTGCATATTCTGAAAAGCAGAAATCTTTACATGTTGAGATATGAAAAATTGAAGCAAGCTATATAAATGCTTTTAATTAATATGAATGAAGTCTGTTTTTTTAAAAAAGCAATGGACATTCTTAGAACGTTTTCTGGGATCTAGTTTACTGGTTGATTTTCTTTAACTTGTGTGGACAGCTGCCTAATCACACTGAAAATGTCTCCTTCTGATTAAAACAGTTTCATTTTTGGAATGCAATTTGCTGTTCATTTTCTGATTACCAAAAGACAAATTCTCCAAACAAGAAATGGTTCATGACTCTTATAACTTTATTAGACAAATAAAATGTTCTATTTAGAACATTTCCATGCAGGAAATGGGCCAGGCACAGTGCCTCACGCCTGTAATTCCAGCACTTTGGGAAGCCAAGGTGGGTGGATCACCTGAGGTCAGGAGTTCGAGACCAGCCTGGCCAACATGACAAAACCCCGTCTCTACTAAAAATAACAAAAGTTAGCTGGCTGTGGTGGCAGGCACCTGTAATCCCAGCTACTTGGGCGGCAGAAGCAGGAGAACCTCTTGAACCCAGGAGGCGGAGGTTGCAGTGAGCCGAGATCGCTCCACTGCACTCCAACCTGGGCAACAAGAGCAAAACTGTCTCAAAAAAAAAGCAGGAAATGCATTATATTTTCATTTTTGCAGTATGAAGGAATAGATTAAACAGGTTTACAAAGCTGCCCACATTACTGTAACATCTAACATTTTTATAGTACATCCTGCTGTAATATATTTATTGCTATAGTTTCCACTTGTTTACAAGCTTCTCAGAGGCAAGGAACAATGCCCTTCATTTGCATCACTGGTACAATGCTTGGCACATAATATGCACTTATATTTTTGAGCAAAATTTAATTTGATACCTGTACCATAAAACTGAAAAAACTAAGTCTTTTAAAAATAACATTAAAAACCAAAAATTTTCCTATTGTTCGATACAATTCTGAGATCAACTTGGCTGTTTATTAAAACATTAAGCAGTGTGCATAAGACCTGTTTGTAGACAGGCCTAGTTGCTTATCTTGTTTTGTCCTACCTTCCAATGAGATTATGATAAACGAGGCCCATGACTTCATTTATAATCACCACAACTCTAAGTGTGTCATGAGCAAGCACTCGATAAATAGTAACTTGTACATTGAACATTCAATAGTGCTTAGCACAAGGTGGTACCTGCCCTTGAATATACCAGATATTCAGTAAATATATATTAAATAAATTGAAGAATAGCATCAGATGAGAGAGCACTGGCTTCTCTTTCCCCAGTCTTCTTTTAGGAAAACAAATATATGTGCATTCTTAACAGCATAAGATGAGGTGAGGGACTCTAATCTGAACTCTGTATATTCTGGGGTGTTAAGCTAATCCTGGTGCTCTCTGTAGCTCTCAACACATAGTCACTTGGTAGTCTGTTTTCCTCCCTTGCCCATTGTCTTTAGGGTTGCCTCTAAAATCCTGGGTTTAGCCACTGCTTATCCTGGAATAGTCACTCCAGTCATTCGGATTTCTTCCTATTACTGTAACTAACCTCAGGTATTCTGCATACTCTCCTTTCCACTCTACCACCCCTCCCCACCTTGCTTGGGTAATATTTATGCATCTGCCAATGTCTTTTTTTTTTTTTTGAGAAGTAGTTTTGTTCTTTTTGCCCAGGATGGAGTGCAATGGTGCAATCTTGGCTCACCACAACCTCTACCTTCTGTGTTCAAGCGATTCTCCTGCCTCAGCCTCCCGAGTGGCTGGAATTACAGGTATACATCACCACGCCTGGCTAATTTTGTATTTTTAGTAGAGACAGGGTGTCTCCATGTTGCTCAGGCTGGGCTTGAACTCCCAACCTCAGGTGATCTGCCCACTTCAGCCTCCCAAAGTGTGGGATTACAGGCGTGGGCCACCACGCCTGCCCTGCCAGTGTCCTCTTAAAGGGTTCTTGTTCCAGGAAGCCTTTCTGGATCTGCTAGAGTAGACTAGGTATCACTAGGTGCCTCCAGCGTCCAGTACTAGATCACAAATATCTCTTATCATAGCATTCTTCATATAATGTCTGCCTTCCCTACGGACCTATAAACTTTATAGAAAGCAGAGAATTATTCTATCTTGTCTGTCATCATATCTCTAGCACCTATGCTGAATTTATAGTTAATGAAATCCAACAAACTAATCATGTCTTCAACTTGAAATAGGAGGCTCAGTAGAGTAAAGGAAACTCTAGACTCGGAGTCTGCAGAAATGGTTCAAATTCTATTACTACCATGGTGTGGCCATCTGCTTTGACTCTAGTCCCTTTCTTCCCCTACTAAGCAAGTTAAATAGCATAATTTAGTTTGCTCATATCACAGTTTGTGAAGCTAAGAGATACAAGCAGTATCGTAAATTGAAGAGGGACACTTTGGTACCCTAGAGAAAAACTGCTGCCCACCAATGGGGCTGAAAAGGCCAGCAACTGAACAACAGCCTTTTCCATGGAGCGGTGTCCCTGGCTGTGCAGTTGGAACTGCTCGTGGTGTAGTTGGCTGGGTCTGCCTCTTTGCCTCACCAGATGTACCACCTGGTGATTCCTTCAGCCTACTCACCAAAGGGGGCCAAGGGGCACATCGTCTGTTGTTTCCCTGGCAGTTTACACAAAACAGAATTATTTACATAATTTTATTTATGAACTCTAGCCATTATTCCTTGGTGTCAAAACAATGGAAATGTACATTTGTAGGTCTCAATGATTCCCATATAAAGTCTAACAAGCTCAGTCAAAACAGGCTAAATTCATGATCTGTTGTTTATAACTTATATCCAACTTCATAAAAGATGAGGCTGTGTAGGGTAATACACACATGACACAGACTGTTTAGATAAAATGTGAAGACACTGTTGGAGAGGGAGAATGGCATGCTAGGCCACGTGATCACTGCAGCTCTGGAAGGTAGAGGTCAGGGTTCTAGCATGTGCCATGTGGGGCGGATGGAACATTTATTATGGGCCTAAAGCCAGAGTGTCTCATTTCTCTATTTTCTTGTTCTTTATCTTAGATGTGCAAATATTTTTCATAACAGGGAAAAAAATCAATTCACTGTTCCTCACTAACAGGACAATACAGAAGATGGATATTTTTTCTTAGGTATCCTTTATAATTATTCATTTTTTTTGGTTCAATAATTAAAATACACCCATAAATTGAATCACATGATAGAATGGCTATGTATAATAGAGAGTCAGTCACATCTCATTCATAATAATAATTAATAGCTCAGCCCATGTGTTCACAGCCATCAGTACACAGCAAAGGGCTTATTCCGAGTCTGTGCTCCACAAGAATGCTAATGCTCATTTATCAGCTGTTGTTTTACAAGATCCTGCAAGGATGTTGTAGGTGGGGTTTGTGCTGAAGGCTTGTGTTTGTTTTACAAACACAGGAAACATAAAATTATATAGGTTTTCCACCTTAACCTACCTAGTGTAACTTATTAATTGATTTGGTTTGATAACTACTTGGGTATGAATCTCAATTATTAGATTGCTAACTTCACTCAGTCATGTCTTGCTCCCATTTCTTAATACTTAACATTAAGAAAATGAGACACTTAATCATAATAACCACAAAGTCAGAAATAACCTAGAAACCACATCCGTATTTTCAGACATCGCATAAATCCCGAACAAGTCTCTATCATAAGGATTTCCCTCGATCAATTCTGTAAATTCCTTTGTATTTTTTAAGTGTCTCAAAACCTAAAGCTTGCCTTTGTTTATCATCTAAAAAAAAAAAAAACCCTTCATTTAAAGTGTAAAATTAATGATTAACTTTTTTTTTCTTTTGAGACAAGAGTCTCACTCTGTCGCCAGGCGCCAGGCTGGAGTGCAGTGGTGTGATCTCCATTCACTGCAACCTCCACCTCCTGGCTTCAAGCAATTCTCCTGCCTCAGCCTCCCCGGTAGCTGGAACTACAGGCTCACACCACCATGCCCAGCTAATTTTTGTATTTTAGTAGAGATGGGATTTCACTATGTTGGCCAGGATGGTCTCAATCTCTTGACCTTGTGATCTGCTCATCTCGGCCTCCCAAAGTGCTGGGATTACAGGCATAAGCCACCTCACCCGGCCTGATTAATCTTTTTAAATTTTGGTTACTTATCTTCTCTGAGAAGAGGATTCTGATCTCAAGAAATAGTAGTAACCTCTCTATTTTACTCACCCAAGCAATGTACACACCAAAGCAATCTAGACTTTTAAAATGTTCCCTAATTAACCAGCTTATAAAGCTTTGCCATAAAAACATTTTACGTCAGATCAGTGAACTTTCACTAAAAATGTGGTGGTGGGAGACAGAGTATTAATTGTTTAAAAAAAACCTGGCATGCTTAAGAAAAAAATCAACCCATACAGCACCTGTTAAAGCATTCACTTTTTGGTACCTATATATACCTACATATGTAACATAAATGATGAAACTAGATCATAAATCATAAAACTAGATGCCGGCTGGGCAAAACATATGTTGTTCATGGTCCTCAAACTTGTAGAAGCTTGAACCTAAAACATTAAATAGGGAAATACAACATATTATAAGTCAGTTAATCCTAAAGTGTGGTAATCTTGGGGGCAAAAAGATGATTAAGTAGGCTGGGCATCGGTGGCTCACGCCTGTAATCCCAGCACTTTAGAAGGCCCAGGCAGGTGGATCACCTGAGGTCAGGAGTTCAAGACCAGCCTGACCAACATGGTGAAACCCCATCTCTACTAAAATACAAAAATTAGCTGGGCATGGTGGTGGTGCCTATAATCCCAGCTACTAGGGAGGCTGAGGCAGAATGGCTTGAATCCAGGAGGCGGAGGTTGCAGTGAGCTGAGATCATACTGCTGCATTCCAGTGTGGGTGATAGTGAGATTCCATATCAAAAAAAAAAAAAAAAGATGATTAAGTAGAACACAAAGATTTTAAATTTTGATAATTTCGCATTTATATTTTAATATGTGTAGAAACAATACACTCCTGTGATTTTACTGGTATTTGCTGTTTATTATAAAGCTAAATTTAGGTTTATATAAAATAAGTAATTTTAATGAAAAACATGAAAGCAATAGTATATTGCTACTTTAGGTAGGACTGAAAATTGTATACATAGTACCAATATGAATAAAGTTCTGGAATCATTAACATAGGTAGCTCACTAGTATTAATGCCACACTTACAGTATAATTTAAGTGTTATAAAACTGAAATCAAGGTAATCATATAAAGAAGAAAGTATGGTAATTTGGTTCATCAGTTATCACATTTTATATGGTGTCACTAGGGAAATAACTTCCCTAACACTTTGTTCTTAGGCTATTTACACTTAATTTTTCTATTCAATGATACAATGATTCAATCAGTGAATATTTATTAAGCATCTACTAGGACAAGATCTTCTAATAGGTAATTTTAGAAAATATACAAATATTTTTAAAAACACACCATTGTCTTTCTTTTACATTTTTTTTTGGTAATGCTTATTTTGAAAAGTAATAGTTTCACTGTTAATAAGGTAGGTACAGAAAAACATTAAGAATATTCCCAGCAATCCTACTATTCAGAGATAGATCAAAATGGTAATAGGTTATTATTTAAGTTTCTTGAAAAATAAAAATATATAGATTTCTTTTATTAAGAGAATTAGAACCAGAGTGTGTTTAGCTTTGTATCATGTTTTCTTCTCCACTTAATTGTCCATTGTTTCCTTTACTAAGTATTTTTTTAAACATCAGGAACAGATACACTGTTTAATGATTCATCTACCAATAAGCATGTGGCTGAGTTCAGGTGCATAAAATTTGGGCAAAAGGGACATTTCCTGCCTCTGGGCTTGACTTTTAAAACACTTCCTAGTGATCCTGCACGTGCTCTTTTTCACCTTCCACTGCCAGCTAGTTGCAAAGCATCAATGGAGGCCTTTGACATCCCAGGAATAGCAGAACTATCAGATGGAAAGAATCCCTTTCCCACCCCTCAACAAACCCACAGAGAGAAACAGGCTGTGCTGTGATAAATTTTTATTGTATTAAGCCCCTGAAATTTTGGAGTCCTCACAGCAGTTATTCACTTATGTTCTTCTAAGTTTTAAAAACGTCCAAACCTCTGTTCACTTGTTTTGCAGCACTTTTTCTATGGGCCTGATTTTGATGTTCTTTCTTCAATCGCAGATGAAGACGTCTATCTAGTGGTCTCCTCGTTGAGTGAATATACTTCATGTCACTTACTAGCACTTCTCAAATGCAAGGTAGGAGAGTAGGTTGCTGTGCACATCACCTAAGACTTTTTTTTTTTTTTATCAAAGATTTATCTAACATGATCCTATAGGATGTTCTCCTTCTCTGCCATCTATCTAGTTTACTAACATTCTATGTCAAAAAGTGCATGAAAGGCTATAATCTTCTTAGTGTTCTCCAACCAGGGCACTGACGCTGTACTTTAGTGCTTTATTTGAGATGATACTTCCCAGGATGCAATGAATGACTACATGTAAGGGTGAACCACTAAAGGCTTTTGCTCCAAGAGTGATGTGATTGAACTTACATTTTAGAAAAATAATTCTGGTAGCACTAGAAATTGTGGTTTTAAGAAACAGGAGCCTAGAAAGCAGGAAAATGATGAAGGAAATGGCAAGGGACCCTGAATCACAGTAGTGAGAATAGATGTAAAAGTAAATACCAATGATAGAATGATCGTGACTTGGTAACAAGTAAATCCGGGAGGAAAAAGTGGAGGAAACTATGGAAGATATTTTAGAAATTTCTTGTTCATGTGTCAATAGCTAAACTAGGAGCCTAAAAAGAATAGATGATTCACTGGGGAAATAAATAAATTCCATTCTGGAAATGCTGACTTTGAAATGCTAATGGAATATCCATTGAGAAATGTCCTGTAGGTCTAATGCTCAGAGAACAATCTGTGTCAAAAGTTTAGGTGTGGGAAATATTAATGTAAGTTGAAGCCTTGTGAATGGGTTTGTCAAAGAAGAGGTTAAAAACTGAGGAAAAGCCTGGGTGTAATGGCTCAGGTCTGTAATCCCAGCACTTTGGGAGGTCGAGGAGGGTGGATCACCTGAGGTCAGGAGTTTAAGACCAGCTTGGGCAACATGGCAAAACCTCATCTCTACAAAAAATACAAAATTAGTCAGGCGTGGTGGTGTATGCCTGTAGTCCCAGCTACTCGGGAGGCTGAGGTGGGAAGATCACTTGAGCCAGGGAGGATAGTGTGAATTCCTGACATGAGGGCCAATTTATGATTATGAATTTCTTAGATGATGGTATGAATATGTGTAGAGGGAGGTTCTCTTCAAAAGGTGAGGAAATGAGTTAATTTTAGTTCACCTTGGGGATACAGCCCTTTGGGAATCCTGGTTTTGGCAGACCTATTTGGCTCTCCATTTTGGGGAGGGCCCTCCATTTATTTTTTGTTCCCAAACCCACAAACTGAGAATATACCTGATACTCAGATTCCTCAGGTCTGGCCAAAACCCTTAAGGTAAAAGCCAGCTTCAGTGCTCAGCTTACCCACCTTATCAGTCTTTGATCTTAGCATTCTTTGTTTTCTTGTTACCCCTGGATGCATTTAAAAAGATTTTTTTTTCTCTTGAGACAGAGTCTAGCTCTGCCATCTAGGCTGGAGTGCAGTAGCGTGATCTCGGCTCACTGCAACCTCTGCCTCCCAGATTCAAGCAATTCTTCTGCCTCAGCCTCCGAAGTAGCTGGGATTACAGGCATGAGCCACCACACCCAGCTTATTTTTGTATTTTTAGTAAACATGGGGTTTCACCATGTTGGCCAGGGTGGTTTCAAATTTCTGACCTCATTATCTGCCTGCCTCAGCCTCCCAAAGTGCTGGGACTATAGGCATGAGCCACCGCACCCACCCTTAAAAATATTTAAAAAATATTTTACCTGTCATTTTCAGTTGTTTTTGTCAGATCAGTTATCCTGGCACCTAAACTGCCACTGTTGCATAGGAGATTTGATTTCTAAATACAGGTTGTTCCATTTGAAAATACAGGCTGGGCATGGTATCTCATGCCTGTAATTCCAGCACTTTGAGAGGCTGAGGTGGGCAGATCACCTGAGGTCAGGAGTTTGAGACCAGCCTGACCAAGATGTAGAAATCCCATCTCTACTTAAAAAAAAACCCACAAAATTAGCCAGTGGGAGGGGGGAGCGCATGCCTGTAGTTCCAGCTACTGGGGAGGCTCAGGCAGGAGAATCACTTGAACTGGGGAGGCGGAGGTTGCCATGAGTTGAGATTGTGCCATTGCTCTTCAGCCTGGGCAACAAGAGTGAAATTCTGTCAGAAAGGAAAGAAAGGAAAGAAGGAAGGAAGGAAGGAAAGAAAGAAAAAGGAAGGAAGGAAGGAAGGAAAGAGAGAAAAAATATACACTGGGCATGGTGGCTCACACTTGTAATCCCAGTACTCTGGGAGGCAGAGGCAGACCAATCACCTGAGGTCAGGAGTTTGAGACCAGCCTGGCCAACATGGTGAAACCCTATCTCTACTAAAAATACAACATTAGCTGGGCGTGGTGATGCACACCTGTAATCTCAGCTATTTGGGAGGCTGAGGCAGGAGAATCATTTGAACCCAGGAGGCGGAGGTTGCAGTAAGCTGAGATTGCGCCATTGTACTCCAGCCTGAGTAAGAAGAGCAAAACTCCATCTCAAAAAAAAAAAGAAAAATATATTAATACATGAAAATCTAAACAGAGATGTTTAACAAAACACCAAGTAATTGCTTGCATAGTTTATTTAAATAATGTGTGATGCCAGAGCATTTAGAGTTTGCTTTATAGGTTATTATTTTAACTATTTACAGAGAGCCAGGAACCAAAACAACAGGCCTAATTAGTTGGAACCATCATAGCTGAAGAATAATCAAAATATATCCATATTCTGATATATTCTATCCACCTCTCCTATTAGAGACCTACTCTATGCTACCACAATAGCCTCCTAACTGGTCCTCGCTTTTATCTTTTTCTTTTCCAAACCAAACCCAGAAGCCAGAGGCTGTGATCCTATTTAGATGTAAGTTAGATGACACCACCTCTGCACCAAACTGTCCGATGATGTCCCCTGTCACTCTAAATGAATGCCACAGTCTTTACTACAATCTAATGCTCTCTCTTCACTTTCGCAGCTGCAGCTGTCCTCATGTCCTTGGTTTTCCTCAAAGAAGCAGGAACATTCTCGCGTCAGGGCCTCACATCTGCTGCTCCTTGTGCTTGGAGCCATCTCCCCTCAGATACCCACTTGGCTGTGCTCTCATCTCCAGGACTTGTTCAAATATTACCTTCTCAGACTACAAAATGGAAGCCTCCCCTTACCCCCTCCCAGCATTCCACATTGCATTTCCCTGGCTTGTTTCTCTCCATTGTATTTATCTTTTAATGTGATCATCTACATGAATCAGTTGATCTTTGCATACTCTTAGAAGAAGGCTTGGCATGTAGTGATAGAGCAGTTTATTTGAGAACAAGATGTAATAATATACATATTTGACTTATTGTCTGACTCTATGAGGACAAAGGTTTCTGCTTTTAGTTTACTGCTCTATCTCCAGCATCTAGAACAATGACTAGCACATTACACATGCTCAAAAAATGTTGAATAGAAATATCTAAAAATATACAGGAAAGGATCATAGAAAAGGACTCCATTTGTTAAAAATCATTTTACATGGTTTGAAAAGAGAAGTCATCTCATAAAACCAAGTCCTCAAACATCACTCTCCAAAAAGAAATGTAATTAAAATAATTCAAATTTCATAACTCTTTGCAGCATGCCAAAAGGTACGTTTACCTAAATGGCAGTATTTTGAGCTCCCCTGAAGATCAGTACTCTTGGCTCACAATTCTCTGTTGTGGCTCTCCAAATGGTCATGTAATGCAGAGCCACATGTTCAAATAAAAGAGAAAATGTACTCGTCATTGTTCAGTTGTTAGAAACTAAAGAAAGGATAAGGCCGGGCGTGGTAGCGCATGCCTGTAATTCCAGCACTTTGGGAGGCAGAGGCAGGTGGATCACGAGGTCAGTTCAAGTCTGGCCTGGCCAAGATGGTGAAACCCTGTCTCTATTAAAAACACAAAAAAGTTAGCCAGATGTTGTGGCAGGTGCCTGTAATCCCACTCCTCTGGGGTCTGAGGCAGAGAACTTCTTGAACCCGGGAGGCAGAGGTTGCAATGAGCCAAGATCAGGCCACTGCACTCCAGCCTCAGTGACAAAACAAGACTGTCTCCGAAAAAAAAAAAAAAAAAAAAGGATGAAATTTCTGGACATTAGCAAGACGCAGGATGGCATAGGTGGGAAATAAAAGGTTTGGAATTAACAGATCTCTAGTCCCTGTCCAGCCTCTTAATTCCTGGATCATTTGGGAAAATCTCTCTGCATCATAATCACTCTGTAAGACTACATTTTGGTCAGGTAAAATGTACAATACACAAATCTCAGTTTATTTGTGTGTAACTTTTTATTTTGTCTCAAATGCCTAAAAAGGCTTGTAGGCATAGTCCATTACTAAAATAACCCAATATTATTTAAATTAATCAAAAAACTTTCAGAAGATGGTCAAGCACAGGAATGTCCCTGCCTTCCTGACTTTTTTCTCCTGCCCACACATCTTCACACACTTCCAGGGATCCTGCTTATCCAGCTATGCCCAATGTGGTTTAGCCAAACCTCTCATCTTACATATGGCAGCATGGGTTCTCTGGCCTTTTCACGGACATAGTTTCTTTCTATTCCACCTGTCGTGTCAAAGTTACAATCTAAGAGATAATCAGTATTAACAAGGGAGAGGCTTTGTCTTACAGGTTCCCACAATAAAGAATGTCAGGTTCTATGCATAGCTAGATAAGCAGCATCTCTGGAAGGATGTGATAACAAATTGGTAACTGTCTGAAACCAGCCTGGCCACTGATGCAGAGGTTTATGCACACAAACTCTAAGAGGACTTACAGTAATACTATGACAAATACCCGTTTTGAAAACTTTCAGGTCATTTAACTAAACAGCCTGCTGAGAACCTGAGTCTTTCTTCAGTGTATTTCATACCTTAATTTTAAGAAATTTGAGCATTTGAAAGGAAATTAGAAATTTGAGTCTAGCCAAATCTCTTATTCTGCATATAGCTGGGTAGGTTTTCTGGCCCTTTCACTGACAGAGTTTCTTTCCATTCACCCATTATTTCAAGGTCATGCTCTAAGAGATTATCAACAGTAACACAGAGAGGCTAGTTTGTCATGTAGGTACTGAGATCCCACATAAAAGATGTGAGGTTCTGAGCAATGCATTTTCCCTTCAGTGAGCTGACAGGCAGTTTCAAATAACTATCAGTTATTTATAATATCTAGGAATTATAGTACTCATTTTGGTCAGGTAAAATGTACAATACCGTACCCTTCTTTCCCAACATGCAAATAAAGGCAAAACCATCTACCTATAAAATGCTTCTGTAAAACATTTAGACATTATCACCTTTTAAGAGCTATTAAAGGATACTTCTTATATCAGAAGAGGACTTCTAAATTACGGAAGTCCAAAAACCATACCAAATTATGAAGAGGTGATGTTCCACGTTGTGAAATCTGAGGGCTTTTAAATTAGTATTTTTGCTATGCAACTCCCTTTTACCTACACCTAAAACAGTGCACAAAGGAAATCTATTTTCACTCATTCAGACTCTTAATACTGACCATCTCTTCTGTTGCAAGCACTGTCAACACCCAGAGACACATGCCAAATTCTAACATGGTCCTTGCCCTTAAGAAACTTGTTCTAATGAAGGTGACAACTGAATAAACAATTATAAAGTCGAGCTCTATAGGCTCTGAGGGAGAACTTTACAGGGTGCTCTGAACACATGAAGCAGGGTCTTCTAACCTAGCAGTGGGGTGGCGGTGGGGATGAAGACAATTAGAAGTTTCTGAAAGAACTGATGTACAAATTGAAATCTGAAGGGTTATCAGGCAGTTTGTGGGAGAGGGGTTAGTGTAAGAACTACAGAGTGTTCTAAGCAAGAGAATAACATACACAAAGGTCTAGACGTGAGAGGGAAGTTGGCCTATTTCAGAAATGGAGAGAAAGTCAATATGGCTATAGTTTAAGTTGGAAAATGGGGGATAACTGACCAGCCAGGGGGCTGCAGACGCAAGCAGAGGCAAGCTCACAAAGGCTTTGTAATAAATGGGGGAGTTTGGGCTTAAATCTAAGAGCAATGGGAAACTGTTGAAGAGGTTTTAAACAAAAGTGGTAAGAGGCAAATCTGTTTCAATCACCTCTGAAACAAATGGTTAAATCAGAAGAGCACTTCTGAATTATGGGAGTCCAAAAACAGTATCAAATTATGAAGAGGTAGTATTCTACAATGTGAAATCCGAGGGCTTTTAAATAAGTATTTATGCTTTCAAAATACTCTAAGAGACCCTTAACCTCATCAAATGGAAGCCCTTGACAACAGTCCTTTATTCCAGATGAGCACAATTCAGGAATTATCCATCTCTTAAGCTTATGATAGAAATATTACCCCATGTCAGAAAAAAAGTACAAAGGCAGAATTTTACTTCATAGTATTTCACATGAAAGCACAAATTTAAGTCTCAATCGCACATCAACATCATAAAAAAATCTCAGAATTTCAGCATTGGAAAGGATGTTAAAGATCATTTGGTCTAACACCTTCATTTTACAGATAAGGGCAGTATACAGAGTATTTCTTATGCAAGACTGTGGATTCTGCCTTGGGCTCTCTCTCCCTCAGATCTTTCATGCAGGGGGAAAGTCAGCTTGCCATGTCATGAGTAGCCCTGTGGGGAAACCCATGTGACTAGGAACTGAAGCCTCCCACCGCCCGCCAGTGAGGAACTGAGGCCTGTCCGCTGGCCATGTGGGTGAACTTGGCAGCAAATTCTCCAGGCCCAGTTGGTTATGATGGTAGCTCCAGCTGACAGTCTGGCAAGAACCTCATGAGAGACCCTGAGCCAGACCACCTTGCTAAGCCACTCTTAGATTCCTGATTTCAGAAACTGTGTGAAATAATAAATGTTTGTTGTTTCAAAGTGCTAAATTTTGGAGTAATCTGTTAAGCAGTAAGTGATAACTAATGAACAGTATATAAAATTAATAAATTCTTAACAAAAACTATGCTTTCCTTGATATCTAAATAGTAATTATTAGTATTTTTTGAGACGGAGTCTTGCCCCGTCGCCAGGCTGGAGTGCAGTGGCGCGATCTCAGCTCACCGCAACCTCTGCCTCCCAGGTTCAAGCAATTAACCTACCTCAGCCTCCTGGGTAGCTGAAACTACAGGCATGTGCCGCCACGCCAAGCTAATTTTTATATTTTTAGTAGAGACAGGGATTCACTGTATTGGCCAGGATGGTCTCAATTTCTTGACTTCATGATCTGCCCACCTCGGTCTCCCAAAGTGCTGGGATTACAGGCCTGTGCCACCATGCCTAGCCAATAGTAATTATTCTCTAAACTATAAAATGTATCTTCCTTTAAAGATACCACCAATGGTGCTCTTCTTCTTTAAAAAGAAGTGAGTAAATGGCTTATAGAATAGGTGATAGGATATTTGGTAATTTAGAGGTCACTGACTCTAACCTGAGTTCTTGGCAACCAGACATAGTTAATATTGAAATTTGTTTGCAAATAATTCACCATGGCTGCATGTTCCCATTTCAATGTAGGTGTGTGTGTGTGTATGTGTGCTTTTTTAAAAATCTCAGTACCTACAACAATATGAACCCTAATTAAAACTACCCTTTCTTCTTAGATCTGAGTAGCCTTAGTAGGATGCTGAGTAAGAGGGAAACAACAGCCTATCAACTGATGATAATGAACGTGTGTAAAATAATCACTTTGCTAATTTAATAAAACCTCCAACGCTTTATCCTTGGAAGAAAAACCTCCTGGTGAGGAGGAATAGCAATTGAAGTAAACCTGACCCCTCTTCTAAGTTTCACCTGCCTTTTATATTTTCAACCCCATTATTCACTCGGCATTCCACCAAGAAATACTCAGTGAGTTCTTTCCACATACCAGACACAGGTAACAATAACGAACTAGTTAGACAAGGCTCCGCCTTCATATATATCTTTATCTGCGTATAGGAAAAAGAAATTAAGCGATTACAATATAGTGGTGATCATGAGGAAAGGAGAAGTAGAGGGTGCAGTGGAAGCACCTAGCAGGATGCCTACCCAAGTACACTGGCGGGAAGGGACACAAGAATGTGGAGTGGGACATGTGAGAGACTCAAAAAAGCTTTTTGTAACTGACATCTAAGTGTAATGTTAAGATGTCAGAAGGCATTTCAGAAAAAGAACTCCCTGTACAAAGGCCTGAAGGTAAGTGAGTTACATTTAGAAGCCTAGAAGTTCAGCTTGGCTGCAGCATAGAGAAGACAGGCAAGCCTGGTGAGGGCCCCAAGGGAGTGTAGCCCCAAAATGGGTACAGTTCCCTCTGGTGGGCTTCCCTTTAACAGAGTTGACATGGTGGAGAAATTAAAAAATAACAAAGCTTTAGGCTCTGACCTCTGCACACTACAGTGCCTGAAAACATTTACGTTCCAGACCCAGAAGGCTAGTCCAGTCTGGCAAGAATTCTGAGGTTAGAAAAAAACCTGCTTTGAATCCCATCTTGACAGCAGTAATACCCACATCAGGCTGTGTAGAGGTTAGGTGAAACAGTAAATGTGAAGCATCTTACACATGCTAAGTGCTCAGAAATTTCTCTGCCCTTCAGTTACCTTGTTTCTGAACTCCCAGCTGGACTCTGAGCTGAAGACGCCATGTCACCATCCACCACACATGAGCCCATGTCATGGACATCCTTCTTGGCAGAGGACGATGCTTCTCTTGGCGATCTCTGTGTCCATCTCTTTCAGTTCTAATCTCCACCCTCTTCCTTAGTGACTATTATCCCAGGAACTGCAGCATTCATAAAACAAGAAGTATAGCCACACACACCTGAGACTTGTCCCATTACACTAACTGTACTTTATATTTGCATATGTACTTGACCTCAATTATTCCTTTTGCGAACACTGATGTTGAGTATTATAATCACTGTTTAGCAGATAAAAGTCCTAGGTTCAGAAACATACGTGATTTATCTTGAACTAAGCTTTGAATGTAGCTCCTCATTTTCTAAACAGAGTTCTGTTAACTCTACAAAGTCTGCTTCCCAGCAAATATTGCAATGGGCATATGTTTTAAAGTATACTTGCACTTTTTTTTTAAAGTTCTGGGGTACATGTGCAGGTTTGGTACATAGGTAAACTTGTGTCATGGGGGTTTGTACAGATTACTTTATCACCCAGGTATTAAACCTAGTACTCATTAGTTATTTTACCTGATCTTCTCCCTCCTCCTGCCCTCCACCTTCTGATAGGCCCCAGTGTGTGTTTTTCCCATCTACGTGTCCACATGTTCTAATCATTTAGTTCCCACTTATAAGTGAGAATATGCGGTATTTTGTTTTCTGTTCCTGTGTTAGTTTACTTGCAGTTTCTTTTAAATGTTGTTAGGTCTCAGAGAAACATAAACTTTCACAACTATATACCTATTAATCAATATACAACTATATACTCTTTCACACATATTTTAAGTTCTCTACATGTAAAACTAAAGGTGGGGGAGGGTAGTGGTGGTGATGGCAGGATGTTCTCAGAATACTAAGACCTTCAAAGAACCATTCCCAATACTTTGATGATAGGTATCACTTTCATTTGCATATTTGTGGAGCTACGCTCATTATAGTAAAAATAAAGCTTCCTACTTTTTTTTTTTGAGACAGTCTTCCTCTGTTGCCAGGTGCCAGGCTGGAGTGCAGTGGCGCCATCTCGGCTCACTGCAACCTCTGCCTCCCGGGTTCAAGCAAGTCTCCTGCCTCAGCCTCCCAAGTAGTTGGGACTACCAGGCGTGCACCACTACACTCAGCTAAGTTTTGTATTTTTTAGTAGAGGTGGGGTTTCACCAAGTTGGCCAGGATGGTTTCAATCTCTTGACCTCGTGATCCACCTACCTTGGCCTCCCAAAGTGCTGGGCTTATGCGTGAGGCACCATGCTGGATCAAGCTTCCTACTTTTTTAATAATAAAAAACTGTCTTCCCTGTCAAAATAGCAGAAATGCAAGATTTAATTATTCAGGTGAACTTCAGCTGCTGATTTCAAATAAAATTATTCTCTTATGGTCACAGTAAGATGCCTTGTAAGTTACCTATTTCCAGCCCAGTCTCTGCCTCCTATAAAAAGGAGTCCAGGTGGGCCATGGTGGCTCATGCCTGTAATTCCAGCATTTTAAGAGACCAAAAAGGGAGGATGGTTGGAGGCCAGGAGTTTCAGACCAGCCTGGGCAACAGGACCCGACAATAGACCCTGTCTCTACAAAAAGATAAAAAATAAATTAGCTGGACATTATGACTCACACCTGTAGTCCTAGCTATTCAGGAGGTTGAGGCAGGAAGATCACTTGAGCCCAGGAGTTCCAGGCTGCAGTGAGCTATGAATGTGCCACTGCACTCCGGCCTGAGTGATAGAGCAAGACCCTGACTCAAAAAATAAAGAAAGAAAAGGAGTCCACCTCACTTCTGAACAGTTCAAGTTCAGTCTATAAATGGGCCTATTCCTGCCTTCCAAAATTATCTACATAAGACTTTTCCCAACCCCCTACCCTGCTTCCTTTCAGTGTTTCTCCAAAGGTGGTGCCCAGATTACCGAGATCAAAATCACCAGGGTACTGATTAACAGGAGACTCCTGGGTCCCAACACCGACCTGAATCATCACCAAGAAATGGTGCATTCGCTTTTCATATCACATTACCAGGCAGATTCATACTTCATGAATTATATATTCTAGATCTTTTTCACCAAAAAATGGTCTTAGGAGAAATCTCTCTCCGCTTCCAGTTAAAACAATTGGTTTTAACCTAAGGGGCTGATACAAATGCTGAATCAAGCAGTGATTTGTGTTTAACGAATGCTTGACAGTCCCTCTTTCCAGGTGCTCTATATAGTGGAGTTCTACAGGTGTACAATCATTCAGCCAACTAATAATACACCTAACTACAATCCATCCTACATTTCCGGAACCCATCACTTTAGATATTTTGTGGAAATTCTGAAATTATAGTATCTTCAGAACTCCTCGATATCCTGGTTATTGTAAGCCAAACTAAAACGCACATGAAGGTAGTCTGGTACAATTCTCTATCTATTTGATGATTAAAAAGGTTTCATTCTAAAACTTTACATAACTGGGTTTTGTTTTAAAGCAAAAACTTGCAGATATGAGACAGTATGAGAAAAAAGAATCAGCTTTCACCATCTTAAAACTTAGGAGAGGCCAGGCGCGGTGGCTCACGCCTGTAATCCTAGCACTTTTGGAGGCCGAGGCAGATGGATTGCCTGAGCTCAGGAGTCGAGACCAGCCTGGGCAACACAGTGAAACCCCGACTCTACTAAAAATTAAAAAAAAAAAAAAAAAAAAAAAAAAATTAGCTAGGCGTGGCGGCATGCACCTGTAGTCCGAGCGACTCGGAAGTCGGGGGCAGGAGCATTGCTTGAACCCTGGAGGCAGAGGTTGCAGGGAGGCGGAGGGGGCCGAAGTCGCACCACTCCACTCCAGCCTCGGTGACAGAGCCAGACTTTGTCTCAAAAACGAACAAAACTCTGGATAAAATCTTAAAACGTTTTGTTCTATTTAAATTAGCAGTTTAGGATATAGTACACTGATAATGTAATTATATGCACTCTGGTATAAAGTCATAGGCATCTTTATTGGGAGATATGGGTAGAAAAATTATTTCCTTAAGGCGGGGAATTTGGCTAAACATTTGCCAATATCCTTTCCTTTGTAATTTAGGTAACATAGGCAGAAAAGGCCTTTGAAAAGCAGAAATCAAGTGGCAAAAATCAGGTCTGAGGGAGGCAATGAGGGTGGAGTTGTTTTAAAAACCCGAAATCCGTGGTCCTCACATTTGAAACTTACTAGCCCGTGAGCAAGGTTGGTATTGCTTATTGGCGTAAAACGAATGCCTTTCTTTTCATTAGCTCAAGAGAAAGAAATGCTGGATTTCCAAGTGAGCTCCTCCGATCCAGTGATATTTGCACATCTCACCTGGGCCTTTCGGTTACAGATCCACCACCTTAAGGAGCCGTGTGAAAAAGCAAGAACAATCAAGAAAAAAAAAACCCTTAAGCTATAAATCAGCCACGTGGAGCTGCTGCTGCAGCAGCAGCCGTAGTCCCACTTCCTGGTTGGCTTCCTGCAAGCCTCTCGGTAGGGGGCTCAAGGCAGTGGGTCTAGGGGAAGAGGTGCAGCCAAGAGCCGCTCCAAGTCCGCCGGAGGGGGCGGCGGGTCAGGGGTTCCCGGAGGGCACAGACGTTAGGGACGGAGTTATGGTCCATAATTGCAATAAAAGTTTGGGAATCTGAAGGTTTTAAGGAGCTGAGCTGCAGGGCAAAGGCTAAGGACCAGACCTGGGGAAAGTGCAAGTTAGTTGCAAGGTAGCAGGGGGGCCTGTGAAGGGGGCTCGCGCGGAGAGCAGAGACTGCGGATCTGGAAGGGGGCAGATAGGAAGGAAAGCTGCCAGGAAGAGCGAGGCGCCCGGATCGGTCGGGGCTCCTGCGGTGGCCGCCGGAGGGGAGGGGGCCGCGGGAGGGGCGGAGGGAAGAGCCCGAGGGAAGGTAGAGACGAGGGGAGTTCCGGATTTGGAGCTGGAAAGGGCAGGCAGCGGAGAGGGCGGCAGCCGTAGCGGTAGGGGTGGGGGGAAGAGGAGGAGGAGGAGAGCCGGAGGAGGGGGAAGGAGGGAGGGGAGAGCGGTGGCGGCGGCTGCGCCGGGCTGTGAGTCTCTCGCCGCCGGAGGAAGATGAGGCTGAAGATTGGGTTCATCTTACGCAGTTTGCTGGTGGTGGGAAGCTTCCTGGGGCTAGTGGTCCTCTGGTCTTCCCTGACCCCGCGGCCGGACGACCCGAGCCCGCTGAGCAGGATGAGGGTGAGTGAACCGCCCGGCCCCCTCCGGCGGCAGCGACCTGCAACTTGTTTTGTTTGCCCGCGTGTGGCGGGAGCAGGGGGCGGCGGGGTCGCGGCACTGCGTGGGCACCGCGGCTCCGCAGGTGGTGCTGGCGAAGCGCGGGCCGAGGGGGCACCGAGCCCAGCGCACCCCGTCCCCCTGGCCGCCGCCGGCCCGCCCCCTCGCCGCCCCTTCCTCGGCTCTTCCCCGCCCCGGGCTCAGCCGCCGACACTCGCGCTGCGGCGGCAGCGGCTCGGGTGATCGCTCTCCGTGCCGGGACTGCGGGCGGAGAGCCGGGTCCTGGGGGCCGCGGCCGCCCGGCGTCCCACTCTTGGGGGCCCGGACCGCCGCGCTCGCTGCCGGGGGACGCGGGGTTGGTCCAGGCTGCGGCCTGTGGCGCGTACAGGCCTGAAGGAGGCGAGATGCCGCTGCCGCCACCGCCGGTCCTGTGGACCAGGCCCCTCGATCCAGCCTCCCCTCCCGCCGCCGCCCGTCTGGGGGTGTTCGCAGCTCCGGGCTCCCCCGGCCGGCCCGCCAGCCCGGGAGTGGGAGGGCGATGGCGCCCCGCCTCCGGCTCTTACGGAGAGCGCGCCTCCCCCTCAACTCCGGCGGCGGGGAGCCGGGGTGCGAGGAGCCGCCGAGGCCTCGCCTGGACCGCGCGTCCCCCTCGCGTCCCTGGGCAAGGGAGGGGCGGTTGGCGGGAGATGGCGCAGGGGCGTCCCCGCCCCGCGGGCCGCCCCCAGTTCCCAGTCCGCGACTCCGCGCCTGGGGAAGCCCCTGCTCTGGCGGCGCTCGGGCGCTGTCGAGGGGAGAGGAGCGGTTCCTCTTCCCGGGCTGCTGCAGGGCTGCTCCGGCCGGAAAACTAACTTGTGTCGGCGCCCGGCCGCCCCGCGCCGGCTGCTGCCGGCTACCTCAGGCCGACGCAGAGGGGAGCGGCGGCGCGGAGCTGGCGGCGGCTCCTCAGGGACGCATTTGTCTGCCGCCCAGGGCGCGAGTGTGAGCGCTGACATTCCCTGGATTTGGAGGGTTTAGTCAGGCGCCTCGGAGCGTTAGTTACCCGGAGCCGCGCCGCGCGGGGAAGTGGCCGCGGCCACTGCGGCTTCACTGACCCGGCAGCCGGCGGCGCCCAGCGGCCTCGCCCGCACGCTGACCTGCTTTCTCCTGGATGAACCGTTGCGCCTGCTGCTTCCTCATCCCCGGGCATGGGGGGTGGAGAGGGCGTGAGGGGCTCACGACCGCCGAGGTGGCGAGGCTGCAGGAGGAGTCGAGTCGCTCTCTCTTGTCAAGTGCTTTTTGCAAATGTGATCGGCATTGCTTCTGTCATGTTTATCAACTTTCCTTCTGGAAAGTTAGCGTCAGGAAGTTGGGCAGAAAGGCTTGTGGCGTCCTTTCAAGAGTAGGAATCCTAGGATGAGATCCCATTATCAGCTCTTTGTATCAGGAGATTAGATGTCATCTCTAAGTTTCAGTGTTTGAAGTCTCTACAGCAGTGGAATCCCTTTGTCATATCTGGGATGGATTCCCATCTAAGTAATCTGAATTGATGATAATGAAAAGTATCAGTTTTCCTTTTCAGTATGTTTGCGGTTTTAAGCTTCTCAGCTCATGGAGTGATGCTGACCTTTTTATGATTTTCCTCTCTATATGACTTACTGACAAAGGATAACTGAAAATTGCAGTTGAGGATATTTAAGTCATCAGATGGCTTTTTACATGCAGCTGTATATGTTTAACCCCCTATTTTCTGGGAGAGAAACTGATGAAAAACTGGTAAAACTAGGTTCAGAATGTCCTGCCCTTCAGATGGTTTTAAGAGGTGGTGGAACAGCAGCATTGCTTGCCAACTCGTGGAATGTTTTATTAGTGCGAATAAAGGATGGGCCATATGCCCATTTCAATGCTATATGGTGATGATATCTCAATTTTGTTTGTTTGTTTCAGTGTACTTAATAAAGTTTCTCAGTGGATCCAGTGTAATTTCTATCATTTATCAAAGACAAAAGCTAGATTTTAAAGACTTAACATAACGTTAGGAAGAATGCTTGGGTATCAGAAGAGCAAGAAAGACCATTTTATTGGCTTCCCAGGTAAATAGTAATGTAAGCAATTTAAAGTGTAGTTTATGAATAATGAGAGCATAAATAAGGGATTATTGTCTCCCTTTAATAAAGACTAACCTAGGAAGATTTTAAGATACGGTGCTAGAAGGACAAATCCTGTAGGGAGGACTCCTGAGTTTCTCCTCCCCCTTGTGATTCTTTTACTTAGGTGATTATTGCAAATATTCCACCCATTGTGAAATCTCTGCTTCTCTTTAACGCTGGTTTACATGTGGTCTTTTCTGAATCCCTTTAAATGGCCTGAACGATCCAGTTTACCAGGTCTGGGTTCTCCCTCTACTCCAGCAAGCTTGTATTTGTGGCTCCATCTGCCCTCTGCCAGTTTTTGTCTTGAACTCTGAGTATTTCAGACGCCAAAGTCTGTTACAGCCTAGAAGACTTGAGATGGTCCTTCCACATCTGTGCTATTTCCTGGTTTGAGGTCTGCCCACCTGTGGAGTGAAGACAAAAGAAACATGTTTCTTATTTCCTTCCGTCTCTGGGCCTCTTGCCCTTTCTCTCAGGTGAATGATGTGAAAAATGACCTTACGTTTTTGATTATATTCTCTAGTGTGATTTTAAATATTGATTTATTTAAACAAGTGCCTGTTATGTACCAGGCATGGTACTAGTTGTTAAGGAAATACTTGTCCTTAATCTCATGGATCTTGTAAAAATCACACAGTAATCAAACCTCCACAAATATATAGATAAAAATCGTGCTACGTGCTTTCATAGTGAAAACCACAGGGGGCAAGAAAATGGAGGAATCTGGTCATAAAAGCCTTACCTGAAGAAATGCCTGTTAGCAGTACCAAATCCATATAGGTCTGAAGCAACTTGATTCTTACCTCCTTGTAAGAAAGAATTTATTAGAGGGATATAAGGCAAAATGAGAAACCGAGGCAAGTTTTTGAGCAGAGGTGACAGTTTATTAAAAAGCTTTAGAGCAGGAATGGAAGGGAGTAAAGTACACATTGAAGAGGGCCATGTGGGTGATTTGAGAAATCCAGGTACCTCATCTGACCCTGGACTCAGGGTTTTATACATTGGTCTGATTCTGGGGTTTGCATTTCTTTCCCCCGATTCTTCCTTTGGGGTGGTCTGTCTGCACGTGCAGAGGCCTGCCAGCAGTGGGGAGGGGCTCCATGCAGTGGGTTCACTGCAGTTGTACTCATGCTCACTTGAGGCATTTTTCTCTCACTAGTTGAGCCTTCCTAGAGGAAGGTCATATACCAGTTAAAAGCTGCCCTTTTGCCTATTAGGGCAGTGCTGGAGCCCACTCGCCCAAATCCTGAGATCTTATCAGGAACCTGCTAATCACCAGCTTTAGGTGTTTTCTATCTATTGAGAGACTGCCTTTCCATGGTGTTGGCTGCCACCAAGTATATTTCAGAGAGATGGTTTAATAACTGCCTGATCATCACCTGATGACTCCCTGACATTCCTGGTTGGGGGCAGGGAAGAGGGGCTTTCCTGCCCTGCTCATGTCTGCCTAGCTGCCTACTCGGATGACTTTTGAGGTGAAATCTGAACATTTCAAGAAGAGTAGTTAATCTGGAATTGGGCGGGAGCATTTTTGAGAAGGAGCATTTGTGCAGAGGTCCTGAGGCAGGAGGTAGCATGGGTGAAATAGTGAGAAACTAAGAAATAAATATTGTAACATGGAGAGTGAGAAGAGAAGTAGAGAGATGCTACACAGGAAAGCATAGGTCTTGTAGACGGTGCTAAGGATAGATCTTAAGTGCAGTGAGAAGGCATTGAAGGATTTTAAGTAGGGGAGAGTGGATTTGTGTTTTGAAAAGATCACTCTGGCTGCCTACAGAAAGTATGTATTTGTCTATAGAACAGGTAGCAGGAGTCCTTGTGGGGATTATAATTATTTAGGTGGGATATGTATTTGCTTGTATTGGTGGGAGCAAACACATGTCCCACCTGAATAATTACAACCCCTACTAGGTCTGGTAGAGATAGAAAAATGTAAATTGATTCAAGAGCTCCTAAAGATACAAGGCATCAGGATTTGGCTATTGGCTGTGATAGTGAAGGTGTCAGGAGACCTTGGATGATAGATTATTTGTTCCATTATGGAAAGTTCTGAAGGCAAAATGTATACCTTCTTGTATTTTATTATTATGGGAAGCCTTATTTTTTTAGTCTTTGTCCTCTGGATATTTTAAGGTTAGCATTTCTTAAGATTATCTGTTTAGACTTGCAAAGCACAGAAAGTTCCTTTAATTAAATGAATTATGATATGTCTCAGACTGACACCATTTATCTCAGGTTTCAGCCCTGAGTGACTGTCTACAGTTGACTCATAAGCCTCTGAAAATAAAGGTTTTTAAAGGAAATGTTGACAGACCCACTTAAACAGCAGTCCCCCACATTTTTAGCACCAGGGACCAGTTTTATGGAAGACAATTATTCCACAGACTGGGGAGGTTGGGTTGGGTGGGGGATGGTTTTGGGATGAAACTGTTCCACCTCAGATCATTAGGTGTGAGATTCTCCTAAGGAGCATGCAAGCCAGATCCCTTGCAGGCAGTTCACAATAGGGTTCATGCTCCGGTAAGAATCTAATGGCACCACTGATCTGACAGGAGGCAGCGCTCAGGCAGTAATGCTTGCTTGCCAGCCTGCTACTCACCTCCTGCTGTGCAGCCTGATTCCTAACAGACCATGGATTGATACCTGTCCATGACCCAGGATTGGGGACCCTTGCATTAAAACATTCAGTACTGGTGAGAAGCTGTGTGTAAACTAATGACTCTCTGGATACCCAAATGCAACTTTAGTGAAGTCATGAATGCCACTTAGGTTCAGGGTGTACATAGTAGGACTAATTCAGGAACTGCTAGGCCAAGAGGTTTTATGTGATAGGCAAGCTAACAGGTTTGAAAGGAATAGAGCTTAAATGAAGATTAGTGTCTGAATTGATTACCCTGACAGTGAAGTTCCACCTTCCAAAGCCATTTTATCTCAGTGATGATCAGTTGTAACTTGAAAAATTCTGCCCTTGAACATGAGATTGTATTTCAAATGGAAGCTCCATTTATACTATTAGGGATGGAGCTATCACTTAGTGAAAGTGTGGTGTCTTAAGTGGTCACTATTCTGTTTCCCAGGCTACACGCCTTAAGATTGGTTTTTGTTTTCTTTGCTGTTTTCAATCTCCCATCCCTCTTTTCCCCCCACACATAATAATGATAAAACTCTCACATCACCAGGTGTGAGAAATCTGGGGTTTATAGACTTCATGAAATTAATTCTAACTTTTGCATGCATCTGCATTTTTTTTCTAGGTTGATAATCAGAAACTTTCATGTTTCCTAAAGTGTCCTCTAAACCAAACAAGGCTTCCAACCACTGACTATGTGCCCTTTGAAGGCAGTATTCATGTTTCCTACTCATTGAGTATTTCCTCCATCTTTCCTGGTGCTGATTTTATGGAAGGCACATATTAAATGTTTTTCATACAAACTAAAGTACACCCATTTATGTCTCCCACATAGTTCTGAATATTCTGGAAATGTTTGGTGAATTCCTAAGAATTGCTGTATTTATCACTTCTGTGGAAACATTTCCCATCCAGTAGTCTGTGTGAGATCAGGCATCAGCCCTGTTACCCCCTCCTTGACCCTGTCCCTCTCTTCATCCTCCCCTTCCTAAGACCCCATGAAGAACACTGAGAACACCTGAAGTGGAAGTTCCTGCTCTCGCAATCTAGTTGGGGGTGGGGGAGAGCTAATCCTTAATCCGGTGGCAATATAAAGAAGTAATATAAGAACTGTCACAAGGATATGTTTCGTCAGTAGTCAAACCAGTAGATGGAGAAGGCTTAAAATAGCCTTTTGGGGAGTGCACAATTATTAGTAAAGAGAGAATGGAAACTATTGAACAGCAATTTGTTTTGTGATTTAGGCTGGTTGCATGGGATGGGAGATAACGTGTGGGAATACGATTTGGGTTTCTGTATAAACTGTGTTAGATCAGACAATAGTAATTTGGAGAAACAGGAAGAGAAAAAATAATGCATCATGAATGAAAAGCAAAATTCTGAGCTTGAGCCATCTGTAAACAGAATATGTGGAAATTCTAACGAGTTATTAAAGAAGTTGGTCAGCAAGATTTGAGTAGCTATTGAATGCAGGAAAATGATCATGATTATTCAGCTTCACACTAGATAATTGTCTTTGTTCATATTTTGAATTTCAGTTCTCATTGTTGAAGAATGAATGTACAATCTGAAAAGTAGCTAAATTAAGGATTTCGGTAATAACAACAATAATAATAGTTTACATATATTGAATTCTTATTTTGGACCAAATAAATATTCTACATGTATTTTGTTGTTTGTAACAATCACCCTCTATTGCAAGTTTGATGGAATCCCCACTTTATAGATGAGACTGGTGTGGTATAGAGAGGCGAACTCTTTGTCCAAGGTCATTCACTTAACTGTAGAGCCAGGATTCAATCTGAGGTGTTCTAACTTCAGAGCTGTGTTCTCTGATCTTGCGCTACAGTTTTTAACAACACAAGCAAGTACACATGGACTACACTGAAAGGTGGATATATAGACGCTAGCAGGATAATTTCAGATAAACACTGAAGACAATACAGATGGTCCCCTACTTACCACGATTCAGCTTACGAGTTTTGGCTTTTCAATGGTTTTATCTGTGTGTAACCCTGTCATATGTCTGAGAGCATCTGGACTTAAGATGTCATATGATTCTTCAAGTTTACAATGGGTTTGTTGCAGGGTGTAACCCTGGTAAGTTGAGGAGCATCTATACGTGATAATATGAAAGAGAATGGGAGGCCGGGCATGGTGACTCACGCTTGCAATAACAGCACTTTGGGAGGCCTAGGCAGGCAACTCACTTGAGGACAGGAGGTTGAGACCAGCCTGGCCAAGATGGTGAAACCCCATCTCTCCTAAAAATACAAAAATTAGCCAGGTGTTGGCGTCTGTAATCCCAGCTACTCAGGAGGCTGAGGCAAGAGAATTGCTTGAAGCCAGGAGGCAGAGGTTGTAGTAAGTGGAGCTTGCACCACCCCACTCCAGCCTGGGCCACAGAGTGAGACTTCATCTCAAAAAAATTTTTTTTAAAAAAGAGAATGGGGTGGAAGGATGAGTTTGAAGCCAGTATGTCTGGAGTTTGTTGAGTCTGGAGAGAGTACAGTTCTGAATTGCTTGAAGATGTAGTTAGGACTCAGATGATGGGGTTGTGTGGCTCCTGTGGTCTGTTATTTGGGTGATTATTTGTTTTAGTTTACATTTGCTGCCCATTAGCCATTACTATCCTTTCACTCTCAGAAGTGTCCTGGGTTGGATGGTAAGTTATATGGGTGTCTTGCTTAAAATGTATGTTCCTAGATAAACAAAATGAGTAATAACCCATTTTGGCCACAGTTTGTGTGTGGGCCAGATGCATAAGTAAACAGTTGTGGTGGGTAAAACAAAACTGTGTTAAGTCCACTGGGTCCTGTGGGATTACAGAGGAAGCAGCATCTAGTGTATGGCCTGGATGCTGTCTGAGGGCTTGTGTTATAAAAAGACATGTTGGAGAGATGAGGATAGAGGGTACTGTGTGCAGCAGCATAAATGACCGTGACCAATCCTGGGGACTACATGGCTGGAAAATTGGGTGGAGAGGAATGGAATAGAGGACCTTAAATAAATAGAATCTGAGCCATGAAAGACTTTGAATGTCAGAGCTGGGCTATAAAGAATAATCTGGAAACAGTGCAAGCTAGCTTTCAGTGACAAGGGAATTATGTCTGAAGGATATAATGAAGCGAAAACTATGGAGAAGGACTTTGAAACTGAATACAGAGGGAGAGATGATGAAAGTATAATAGAATTGCCCAGTGGGAGGAGGAATCATTCTTGATGGTAAAGGAAAGAAGGGATGTTGATGCCTTTAGGAGCAATACAACTGTCCAAAGCACTGGCTCTCAAACTTCTATAGGCTTCAGAATCACCTAGGGGGTGTGAGAAAACAGATTACTCTGCCACATGCCCAGAATTTCTGATTGAGTAGACTTAGGGTAGGGCAGATAATTTGCATTTCTAACTAGTTACCTGGGGATGCTGTTGCTGCTGGTCCAGTGATCCTGCCTTGAGGGGTGCCAGTCTAGAGGTTATATAGATGTGGGGGCTGCAAAATGAAAAATGTGATTTGGACATATAGTATTTTATAGATCACAGGTTAGTCGAGTGAAGGTATCTAACCAGGTAGATGGAGCTCAGAATGGAATCAGAAGTGGATGCATTTCATTGGCTGGAGGGTGGTATCTTTAGCTCAGGGAACTGATTGATATGTTAAAGGAGTCTGTGTGGATGGAGGAGAAAAATGTGTGTATGAAGCAAGAAACATGGAAAATGCTTTCTTTTAGGCTGTAGGAGATTAGTGGGGAGAGATGAGGAAGGCAAAGATGGAAGTAAAATGACTTAGACAATCTTGCCTGACTGTGAGCAAAAATAATTCTTTTAAGGGCAGGACCACCAACAAATGCAAGTGTTAAATGTTTGAGGACTGATTAGAATGAAAGCTGAAGCAAGTGGCTGTGAAAGCATTACCTGCCTGCAAAGCTAACCAGTAGTACTTTGGTCTAGAGAGGGACTATAACAACATCGTCATTGGCATCTCAGTAAATATTATGGCCCAGGAAAACTGGCTTAGATGATAAAGAAGTTCAGGTCATGAATGGTCATCTTCACTATGGGAAAATACCAATAGAGAAGTTTTATTAAAGAACTGTAACTATCAAAGAGGAACTTAACCCATTTTTGGTTATATCTGGGCTACCATAACTATGTGCCTTTCTACCTTTCCCTACCCACAACTCTGTGTGTGTGTGTGTGTGTGTGTGTGTGTGTGGACACTTATGTATACATATTTTAGTTGTGATAATATATAATACTATATAAGCTAGATATTGTAACACATATTAGTCATTTTTTCACTCAAGTCTGAAACCCAGTGATTTGAAAAGCTATGACCAGAAAAGTAATTTATATTTAAAGTTGGAAAAGAAATTTTATTCTGAGAACATTAGGCAATTTTCAGTTTTTAGTACCTTAATTTGACTGAAGTGTATTAAAAAAACAGAATAGCAAAACTGTGTGGTCAGCATTTGAATACTCTTAGCTTTTAAAAATGAGGTTTACCTTTTAATTCTAGTTCAGCCCTGTGATCCTGAAAGCAACACTGAGACAACTTGAACTGCTGTCACCCAGGACCTACATCTTTTTGGAGAGGGAAGAGCTAACTTTCAGTTGCTTCATTTGCTAAGAATCCTGAATATTTCCAAATGTGAAATGTTCTCATTTCTGTACTATTATAAATTCCCTTCTGGGCTGCCCAGCCTTCACTGCGTGTCTAAGCATCGCTCCCGAGAAGCATTTAAACATGCCGACAGGGAGACCTGATTCACTTCACTGAATATAAGAACTGATACACTGAAACTTGAGGAAAAAATTAACTCTACATTATCTAATTAGGTTTATAGAATTGGTGCAGAACAGCCTGGTTTCCCAAATCTAGAAGGTACAATTAACTGCAGTATTATATCAATACCAACTAGTCTGCTAATAGGCTTCTAAACAAAGCAATAAGAATCTGTTATTACCAAGAATATTTTAAACTGGATAAATTAAAATTAAGTCACATACTATTGGGAACCATTCTGTATGAGAATAGAGTGGATGACCTAGTCATTTTTTAATTTTAATTTTTACCAATTCCCTGGGTTTAGGAGTACATCTGAGCCTCAAGCGGTGTGCTGCTGTCTTCTGTAGTAAACTTAACATGCTTAATGATTATCTGGCTTAAGTGTAATTTTAGCATTTGTAGTTACCTTTATGAAATTATTTTATATGCATAGTTGTTTACTATGAAAACTATGTATTCACCGGTAAAGCTATGCTTCCTATGAAAACTGTGTGGTATCTTATAAAAAGAATTGGTATTATTTATTATATAAGTATATCTTAAATAGGCAGTAACTGAGAAACTGCCAAAACTTTTTTGGAGGGAGTTCACTCTTACTTGAAGTTGGGTATGTCAGCATTTCTATTTATTAAATTGTGTGTATTAATAATCCTCCTCCTTTGACTTTTGGTTTTCCTTTTAATAGAAACACCAGCTGGGTGTGGTGGCTCAAGCCTATAATCCTAGCATTTTGGGAGCTTGAGGTTGAAGGATTGCTTGAGGCTAGGAGCCTGGATAACATAGCAAGACCATGTCGCTTAAAAAAGCAAGCAAACCAAACCTGATAAGATACTCTTTAATGTGAGCAAGGTTTGCAAGTAGCTTTTGCAACTGTGCAAATGCCTAACTTGTTCTGCAAGTGGCACCCTTGGTTTAAAACCAACCCATTGATTCTAGTTATAAAGGTGAAACAGTAGTCTCAATTTTTTTTTTTTTTTAGACAGAATTTCCCCCTTCTTGCCCAGGCTAAAGTGCAATGGTGTAATCTCGGCTCACCACAACCTCCGCCTCCCGGGTTCAAGCAATTCTCCTGCCTCAAGCCTGCTGAGTAGCTGGAGTTACAGGCATATGCCATCATGCCTGGCTAATTTTGTATTTTTAATAGAAATAAGCTTCTCCATATTGGTCAGGCTGATCTCAAACTCCCAACCTCAGATGATCTGCCTGCCTCAGCCTTCCAAAGTGCTGGGATTACAGGAGTGAGCCACTGTGCCTGGCCTCAATTCTTAATGTTGGCTGAAGAGACCCTTTTGAACCATTTCACAGAATTTTAAGAATTAACACTTGTGACAGCATCAATGTAGTACCTTTATGCTTCTCAGAGAATTTGGTTTTAAAAAAGCTATTCCTTAGAAAGCCTAAATAGAATAAAAAGAACAATAAGGTCCAATTGTACATTACAAAAAAGAAGTCTTTAAGTCATGTTCATGAAGTACTCTAGAGGTTCTTGTCAGTATTTACTGCTGTACTTTATATTTTTTATTATGTAAAATTTGAAGTAAATATTTTATATACTTTTTTTTTTTTTTGAGACAGAGTCTTGCTATCGCCAGGTGCCAGGCTGGAGTGCAGTGGTGCGATCTTGGCTCACTGCAACCTCCCTCTCCCAGGTTCAAGCAAGTCTCCTGCCTCAGCCTCCTGAGTAGCTGGGACTACAGGCGTGTGTCACCACACCCAGCTAACTTTTTGTATTTTAGTAGAGACAAGGTTTCATTGTGTTAGCCAGGATGGTCTCCATCTCTTGACCTCGTGATCTGCCTACCTTGGCCTCCCGAAGTGCTGAGATTACAAACATGAGCCACTGCGCCTGGCCTTTTATATACTTTTTATTAACATTTATTATTGCAAAAATAGTTGCCTTATAACCTTATCATAAAACTATCAATATGCTTAAGTGAGTCATGCAAGTGTCATTTTGCCAGCATATATCAAAGATATCTGGGTAACAATGTTTAGAAATGGAAAATGTGAAAGTAGCATCATTATAGGACGATTCCAATTCTGTTTAAATTTATAGTTTATGGTCATATATACACATTTTAAAAATGACTTAGGAACCGTCTAATTCAGTTAAGTCAATTTTTTTTTACTTGTTTAATGCTTTTATGAAAAACATGTATTTCTGAAGGAAATTATTTGCCTAGAAAAATTTACCATGTAATATATTTCACCATACTGGAGTTTTTGTTTTTTTTTTTTTTGAGACAGAGTTTCACTCTTGTTGCCCAGGCTGGAGTGCAATGGCTCTGTCTTGACTCACTGCAACCTCTGCCTCCCGGGTTCAAGCGATTCTCCTGCCTCAGCCTCCTGAATAGCTGTGATTACAAGCACCCACTACCATGCCTGGCTAATTTTTGTATTTTTAGTAGAAACGGTATTTCACCATATTGGCCAGGCTTACCTCAAACTTCTGACCTCAGGTGATCCATCTGCCTCAGCCTTCCAAAGTGCTGGGATTACAGGTGTGAGCCACTGCACCCGGCCAATTCTTTGTTAATAAAATCCTGTGTACCTGGAAATCAGAGGTATACTTTGCATAGCCATTTCAAACTTGTCTTAGACATTTTCTAAAATGTTTGTCTTACTGGATATAAGTTTTAATTATGCTTACTTGAGAAGACTTAAATCTTTACTCTTCCCCTGGTAGTTTTCTTCTGGCAGTTCAGTATTTTGCCATGCAATTTTTATTAGAGAATTTGATCATTGTGTTTCTTAAAATTTGTCTAATTCAACAGATTTAATCTTTTAATCTCTAATACAGTAAGGTGTGCTATGTAAATCTTAGTGTTACCTTTACAATCTGTTTGCAGAGTTTTACATTTTCTTTTGAAAGTGTTTAAACACCCCGTTCAAAAATCTGCTAGTTCTTGCCAGGATGATCTAAAATGAATTTAAAAATCCATTAGATTTTTGGCAAATAAGCTCTCAATTATGTTACAGAATAAATGGCTGCAAAGTGCTTTTTAGAGTAATGGAATAGAAATGACTGAAATCTTACTTTACACATGCAGATTGTTCTACTATGGTAGATGTTCTTAAGCTAAAAGATCACTGTCAAGATTGGAAATTTTGATTACTTAAAATACAGAATTATATCTGAACATTTAAGCAAAAGATTGCTAGAATGGGGATATAGAGGCCTGCAGTTTCATTAACTGTTGCTCTCTGTGTGATGATCTCAGAAGAAATTCGAAGAGGAAATTGTCAAATTTGTCAGATGAGGCTGGAGAAGAATGTTTCAATTTTAGTGATCAATGAAAATAAATTTGCTTACATCCAGGGAGATAATGGTAGTAGAGAAAAATAAATAATTTTCTAAACGTCTGTATTCTAAAAATGTACTAAAAGAGGATGATTTTTAAATAACTTGGCATTTTAAAGAAATACATTTTCTGTATGAAATTAAGGTAACTCTATTCCTCTTCTTGTAGCTAACATTTAAACTCTAAATCATGGCACATGTAACACTTCTATTTTAAAATAAATGTAGAGTACGTGAAAGCACAGTTGTTAACTTTGAAAATTTTGAAGAGTGGAATCAACCTACAAACATAATAGAGCTGAAAATACCACCTTTTCCCAGGTCCTGCTGTTTGCTTAGCCTGAGAAAGGAAGTGTTGGTATCATCCAGGTGTCGGTCAGAATACATATGTACTGCATGGTCATTCTCAGATTATTTTTCCCAGTGTCCTATTTGAAAATCTGAGGAAGGTTTTAATGAATGTGACTTCATCTTACTTTTCATTAATTATGACTGCAGGAAGAGTACAACCACTCTTGTTTGATCAGCCTATACACTATGACTAAATGGAAGGCAAGTCACAGCCAGTCTAAAAAATAGTTTCACAGTGGTAAAATCATGTTTTGTAAGAAGCAGTTATCATCCCTGACCACCACACTGTTAACTGGTAACACTAAGATAAAAGTAAATGTTAAAATCTTTCTTATATGTTGGCAAAAATCGCTTCCTAAAGATAAATAAATGGCTTGAAACATTCTTATTTGCATCTACTTCTTTAGCTTAAGTGACAGGTACTTATGTTTAAAAGTAACATGTCTTGTGTAATGATTTAGAAGGGCTGATATATGCAGAAAGAATAACTAAAAGGAAGTTGTGTCAGTTAAGGAATAGATTTTTTTTTAATATAGAAAATTAGAAAACTTAAGGTAACAGCAAAGGTAATATACATTTGTTCAGTATTTTGTTTTCTAGCAAATTGAGGTACTTTTCCTACTATTTTAATTGTTTATAAAAATAACTACAGCCTATTATTTTCTCCCCTGGGACAGAGGATTCCTTTCTCTGATTATGAGACCTGGAATTTGAGTGATTCATTGGTCAGTTTCTTTGGGTACTAAATGTAAGAATGATTCTTTTAAGGTTAAAAATGTCACTTGTATATTTTATTGACTGTAGGTAGCTAGAAAAAGTAAACCCGCCATTTGGGCACGCAGCGTGTTGCCTCTGAATGATGAGGCTAGCAGGTTACTCATAATATACACACCACACACCACACCCCCCTCACACACACACACAGCTTTTTCTCTGTGTACCTGATTCTTTTAAATTAAAGATAACCAAACCTTTGAAACCTTTGAATGATGAAGCTAGCAGGTTAGTCATAATACACACACACACACACACACACACACACACACACACACACACACTCTCTCTCTCTCTCTCTCTCTCTCTCTCTCACTCACACACACACACACACACACACACACACACACACACACACACTGCTTTTTCTCTGTCTACCTGATTCTTTTAAATTAAAGATAACCAGGTCTTTGAATGATGAAGCTAGCAGGTTACTCATAATGCGCGCACACACACACACACACACACACACACACAGCTTTTTCTCTGTGTACCTGATACTTTTTAATTTAAGATAACCAAACCTTTAACTCTTGAGCCAGTGATTATGAGAAAATTTCATTTTTAAAATTAGAGATAATGGACGTTTAAAAAAAAAAGTGTTCTTTGTGTCATCTCTGTGCACCCCCTCCCACTACTTTCATATGCTGTACATTAAAAACAAAAACAAAAAAAACAAGTTGCATTAAGAGGGTGTTATATCCTCTGAAATACCACAGGTCTTGAGAGGGATGAATGATGAAAGTTAAAGACCAGTGATTGAGTAGGAATGGGAGAAAGATTAGGATTTGGTTTTCTGGCACAAGGTTCCTTTCTGTCAAAGGACTGCAAATTTTCCTGGGTTGACGTGGGCTTAATTTAAAACTGCCTTATATATGCAGCGATGAAAATCAAATCAAATTTAAATTACTAAACGGAACATCTTCTTCCTGATAATGTCAAAAAACTGATTTAGAACATGTTTTTGGTACTTTGAGATATTAATATTCTGGAAGTTGAACACTTAATGTTCCAATCTGCTTCACTCCATCCCCATTACTTCTTGTCAGCTGACTATGAGCATTGGGCCACTTGCCACAGTTTTACATGATAACCATATTTAAGTGGTAAAAAAAAGATCAGAAAATATACAGTGCCTTCTTAAGTCAGGTTCCTGATTTATTTCTAGTACTTTCCATTTAGATGCAAATTAATTTACTTAATATCTTAAATCCATGATAGTACTTTACATTTAGATACAAATTAATTTACTTAATTTCTTAAATCCATGAACCAGTACTGATGTTTCTGTTTGTCTTTATTTAGGATTTTACATGTGTACATTTAAAAATACATTGGTAACAGATGACTGACGCTCAAAAAAGTAAAAAAGCAAAACAAAAATCACCGTGCTTTAACAGGTTTGTCATGAAGCCAAATGCATGAGAAATTTGGTTTGTGTCAGTTTGCTTGCTGTCAGTCAGAAGTCACCTTTGCCTTGCCCAGAGAAGACTCAGGTTCATTGAATTCTCTTCATGGCATTGTGAAAGTGTGTAGCAGCATGAACAGCACGTATTAAGTATGTGTACAGAGTAAATGGTGCACTGGGTGCCACCTGAAATCTTGAAAGAACAATGTCTCTTAGATGCTTAACTTACTATTGGGAGTGAAGTTCGGTGATTCTCAAAAAAAAAAAAAAAAAAAAAAAAAGTGGAAAAATTCCTTTTGGGGAAAAGAAGCTAGTATAATTTAGGGTTTTGATTACTATAATACTTGATTGAGAGAAATCCCTTATTCTTAAAATAATACAGGTACTGCATTTCTGATTCTATAATACTGCTTAAATGCTTCCTGTCCCAGGCGGTATAATGAATTAAAATGTAGTAGATATTTAGCACAAGCCAAAAAGACCTATAGTTTAGGAATGCTAAATTCCGAACTTTGTACTGTAGCTAGTTACCAGGAAGTAGAGGGAGTTAAATCAGTCCTGCTGGGAAACTGTTTTTTTTTTTTTTTTTAATTTCCTTGTATACGTCGTATAGCCTACAGTTTCTGTGAACTGTGTGTTAGTCAAGAAAGAAAGAAATGAGCATTATTTAGGTTCAAGAGATTTAGCAATCTTGTAGTTTTGGGATAAGCTGCTATCCTAGTGATGCTTTCTTGTCACTGTCTCACTGAGATTTGGAAAAACGCAAACACATCCTTAATAATTCAAAAGATTCCTAGAGAAATTGCATTTAACTTGATTATGGTATTCCTTACAAGAGCTTGGCCATAGGGCAAGGAGAATGAGCTTTAAGTTGTAGGAATAAGATAAGTGTGTGCCACATAGAAGGAGGAGGGGTTTGGTATGTAGTACAAGGTCATGGCTTAAGCCAATCATTTGTCTTGGGTTTGGGGAATAGGAAGGATGAGGGGGCTCTAAACCACATACATGCTTTTTCTTTTTAAAAACTAATTGAGTCGATAACCATGAATATTAATCCCTGTGAGTACTAAATTTTCTAGAGAAATTATATTGATGTGTAATTTTCTTTACTGTGTAACATATAGCTCCCCAAGGACAAGGGGGCAGCTGGTGGATTAAAAATAAAACTGAACATCATTATATAGTAAAAGTTCACATGGACTCTGACATAGGGTAAAATGCTGGTGCAATCACTGTTAAAAGCTTTAGTGAACTTGGCCGAGTGATTTACTTTCTGGGAGCTTCCTTTATCCTCATCTGGAAAGTAGACATAAAATCAGCTCCATAGCAATGTTCTTGTGATTCTTTTAGGTAACTTTATCAGAGTTTCTATGACAGGGTTTAACTTATACTTTTGCACATACAGTTTTTCCTTCCTTCTGTTCCTTATTCTTGGATGAGCACCATAATTTGTACATAGTTTAGAGTGCTTAAAAAGTGAAAATACTTAAGTTCTGTAAACTTGCTATGAATTCATTATTTTGAATTATAAGTGAAGGAGGGCTGAATATTGTCTTTTCTCCTGGACTTTTAGCCTTTTGTCTTAAAAGTTATATCCTTCAGTGAACCAGTGTTCTCAAATGGGGAAAGAGGAAAATAGTATTATTTACTTACTTTAAAAAGCAAAACAAAACAAAATAAAAAAAAAGTCTTTCTCTGTAGCCTAGGCTGGAGTGCAGTGTCTCAATCTCAGTTCACTGTAACCTCCGCCTCCCAGGTGCAAGCAATTCTCTTGCCTCAGCCTCCCAAGTAGCTGGGACTACAGATGCCTGCCACCACGCCAGGCTAAATTGTTTTTGTATTTTAGTAGAGACGGGGTTTCACCGTGTTGCCCAGGCTGGTTGTGAACTCCTAAGCTCAGGCAATCCACCCCTCTCGGCCTCCCAAAGTGCTGGGATTACAGGTGTGTGCCTCCGCACTCGTCCTTATTTGTTTACTTTTAAAATACATGTAAATGTGTGTTCATTGTAGGTAATATAAAAAAGTGAAAGCAAGTAAGAAACAAAATTATCTTTGACCCATCCTACCCAAAGATAATTATCATTAGCTATTTGGTCTATTTCTTGACTAAATATATGTGCTATACGTAGAGATGGTCCACAGTATACATAAACTCTGTGGATTGCTCTTTTAACTTCACTGTAGAAATATTTGTATTGTTTTTAGGATATATATAGATTTGTAAATTTTTTTATCATCTGGTCATTTTAATACTAAGTTGGTTTAAGGGAAGAGGATGTTAGAGAAAAAAAAAACCTGTGTGCTGGGAATTAGAGATCTGAAATTGTCATATACACCACATTTGCAAAATTTTTTCACCTGCCCTTGAAAAAAGCCAAGGCATGATTTTGAATTTTATAAGATAGTTTATTAAGATTGCTTAAACATTGAGTGCTTTCTGGCAAAAACAGCAATTAAATGAAGGAAAAACAGAAGCCATCCGAGGGAGAATGAAACTGGAAGAGCAACTGTTTTGTGGAAGTTACTTATTTCACTATATCTTCCCTATTATTTTCCCCAACATAGTTCATAACTTAAAATTGTGGACTTTAAAGCACTCTAAAGTTTTTAAACCTCTGCCTAGTGAGTTAGTATTACGAAATTTTAAGTCACTGCCATGGGATTATATATGAGGTTTAATAAAAATTGGTTTCTTAATTTTGTTTATTACTCTTACTCCTGTAGTCTGTGTCATGAAGCATGATTTCTCTTTTTTTCTCCTGATGCAACTTAGCCACTCCAGGATTTTCTCATTTTTCTTCATATTATGAATGTTTAAAAGGTAAAAAGGTAAAACAATATCCTTTTTTTTTTTTAAATTGTACATTAGGTTCTAGGGTACATGTGCAGATCATGCAGGATTGTTGCATAAATACATACATGGCAATGTGGTTTGTTGCCTCCATCCCCCCGTCACCTATATCTGGCATTTCTCTCCATGTTATCCCTCCCCAACCTACTCCCCCCTCCACTGTCCCTCCCCTGGCCCCCCTCAACAGACCCCAGTGTGTGATGCTCCCCTCCTTGTGTCAATGTGTTCTCGTTGTTCAACACCTGCCTGTGAGTGAGAACATGCTGTTTGTTTTTCTGTTCTTGTGTCAGTTTGCTGAGAATGATGGTTTCCAGATTCATCCATGTCCTGAAAAGGACACAAACCCATCATTTTTTATGACTGCATAGTATTCCATGGTGTATATGTGCCACATTTTCCTTGTTCAGTCTATCATCGATGGGCATTTGGGTTGGTACCAGGTCCTTGCTATTGTAAACAGTGCCACAATGAACATACATGTGCATGGGTCTTTATAATAGAACAATTTATCATCATTTGGATATATTCCCAGTAATGGGATTGCTGGGTCAAATGGAATTTCTGTTTCTAGTTACTTGAGGAAGCACCACACTGTCTTCCACAATGGTTGAACTAATTTACACTCCCACCAACGGTATAAAAGTGTTCCTATTTCTCCACATCCTCTCCAGCATCTGTTGTCTCCAGATTTTTTAATGATCGCCATTCTAACTGGCATGAGGTGGTATCTCAGTGTGGTTTTGATTTGCATTTCTCTAATAACCAGTGATGAGCATTTTTTCATATGTTTGTTGGCATCATATATGGCTTCTTTTGAAAAGTGTCCGTTCATATCCTTTGCCCACTTTTGGATGGGTTGGTTTGTTTTCTTTTAAATCTGTTTTTCTGGGTATTAGCCCTTTGTCAGCTGGGTAGATTGCAAAATTTTTTTCCCATTCTGCTGGTTGCTAGTTCATTCTAATGATTGTTTCTTTTGCTGTACAGAAGCTCTGGAGTTTAATTAGGTCCCATTTGTCTATTTTGGCTTTTGTTGCCAATGCTTTTGGTGTTTTAGTCATGAAGTCCGTGTTTGTGACTATGTCTTGAATGGTTTTTGCCTAGATGTTCTTCTAGGGTTTTTATGGTGTCAGGTCTTATGTTTAGTGTAAGGTGTCAGGAAGTTGTCCAGTTTCTGATTTCTGCACATTGCTAGCCAGTTTTCCTAACACCATTTATTAAACAGGGAATCCTTTCCTCATTCCTTGTTTTTGTGAGATTTGTCAAAGATCAGATGGTTGTAGATGTGTGGTGTTGCCTCTGAGACCTCTGTTCTGTTCCATTGGTCTATATCTCTGTTTTGGTACCAGTACCATGCTGTTTTGATTACTATAGCCTTGTAGTATAGTTTGAAGTCAGGTAGCATAATGCCTCTGGTGTTGTTCTTTTTACTTAGGATTGTCTTGGCTATGTGGGCTCTCTTTTGGTTCCATATGAAGTTTAAGGTGTTTTTTTTCCAGTTCTGTGAAGGTCATTGGTAGCTTGATGTGGATAGTGTTGAATCTATAAATTATTTTGGACAATATGGCCATTTTCATGCTACTGATTCTTCCTAACCATGAGGATGGAATGTTTCTCCATCTGTTTGTGTTCCCTCTTCTTTCCCTGAGCAGTGGTTTGTAGTTCTCTTTGAAGAGGTCCTTTACATCCTTTGTTAGTTGTATTCCTAGGTATTTTATTTTCTTTGTAACTATTGTGAATCGGAGTTCACTCATGATTTGGCTCTCTGTTAGTCTGTTATTGGTGTATAGGAATGCTTGTGTTTTCTGCACATTGATTTTGTATCCTGAGACTTTGCTGAAGTTACTTATCAGTTTAAGGAGATTTTGGGCTGTGATGATGGGGTCTTTTAAATATACAATCATGTCGTCTGCAAATAGAGACAATTTGACTTCCTCCTTTCCTAATTCAATACCCTTTATTTCTTTTTCTTGCCTAATTGCTCTGACTAGAACTTCCAATACTATATTGAATAGAAGTGGTGAGAAAGGGCATCCTTGTCTAGTGCCAAATTTCAATGGGAATGCTTCCAGTTTTTACTCATTCAGTATGATATTGGCTATAGGTTTGTCATAAATAGCTTTTATTATTTTGAAATACATTCCTTCGATACCTAGTTTATTGAGAGTTTTTAGCATAAAGCGCTGTTGAATTTTGCCAAAGGCCTTTTCTGCATCTATTGAGATAATCACGTAGTTTTTGTCCTTAGTTCTGTTTATGTGGTGATTTATGTTTATAGACTTGTGTATGTTGAACCAGCTTTGCATCCCGGGGATGAAGCCTACTTGATGGTGATGGATAAGCTTTTTGATGTGCTGTTGCAATTGGTTTGCCAGTATTTTATTGAAGATTTTTGCATCCATGTTCATTATGGATATTGGCCTGAAGTTTTCTTTTTTTGTTGAGTCTCTGCCGGGTTTTGGTATCAGGATGATGTTGGTCTCATAAAATGATTTGGGAAGGATTCCCTCTTTTTGTATTATTTGGAATAGTTTCCGAAGGAATGATACCAGCTCCTCTTTGTACATCTGGTAGAGTTCGGCTGTGAACCTATCTGGACCTGGGCTTTTTTTGGTTGGTGGGCTATTAATTGCTGCCTCAACTTCAGCCCTTGTTATTGGTCTGTTCAGGGTTTCAACTTCTTCCTGGTTCAGGCTTGGGAGGGTGTGAGTGTCCAGGGATTTATCCATTTCTTCCAGATTTACTGGTTTATATGCATAGAGTTGTTTGTGGTCATCTCTGATGGTAGTTTGAATTTCTGCGGAATCGGTGGTGATATCCCCTTTATCATTTTTTATTGTATCTATTTGACTCTTCTGCCTTTTCTTTTTTATTAATCTGACTAGTGGTCCATTTATTTTGTCAGTCTTTTCAAAAAACTAAGCTCCTGGATTTATTGATTTTTTTTGAAGGGTTTTTTGTGTATCTTTCTCATTCAGTTCTGCTCTGATCTTCGTTATTTCTTGTCTTCCAGCTTTTGAGTTTTTTTTTATCTTGCTCCTCTAGCTCTTCCAATTTTGAGGATAGGATGTTGATTTTAGATCTTTCCTTGCTTCTCATGTGGGCATTCATTGCTATAAATTTCCCTGTAGACATTGCTTTAAATATGTCCCAGAGATTCGGGTACATTGTGTCTTCGTTTAAGTTGGTTTCAAAGAACCTATTTATTTCTGCCATCATTTCATTGTTTATCCAGTCAATGAAAAAGAGGGAATCCTTCTCAAATCATTTTATGAGACCAACATCATCCTGACCAACATTCAGGAGCCAGTTGTTCAGTTTCCATGAAGTTGTATGGTTCTGAGTTAGTTTCTTAATCCTGAGTTCTATTTTGATTACCCTGTGGTCTGAGACACTGTTTTTTATGATTTCCGTTCTTTTGCATTTGTTGAGGTGTGATTTACTTCCAATTATGTGGTCGATTTTAGAGTAGGTGCAATGTGGTGCTGAGAAGAATGTATATTCTGTGGATTTGGGGTGGAGATTTCTGTAGATGTCTATTAGGTCCATTTGATCCAGATCTGAGTTCAAGTCCTAGATATCCTTGTTAATTTTCTGTCTCGTTGATCTGTCTAATGTTAACAATGGGGTGTTAAAGTCTCCTGCTATTATTGTGTGGGAGTCTAAGTCTCTTTGTAGGTCATTAAGAACTTGCTTTATGTATCTGGGTGCTCCTGTACTGGGTGAGTATATATTTAGGATCGTTAGCTCTTCTTGTTGCATTGATCCTTTTACCATTATGTGATGCCCTTCTTTGTCTTTTTTGATCTTTGTTGGTTTAAAGTCTGTTTTATCAGAGACTAGGATTGCAATTCCTGCTGCTTTTTGCTCTCCATTTGCTTGATAAATCTTCCTTCATCCCTTTATCTTTAGCCTATATGTGTCCTTGCACATGAGATGGGTTTCCTGAATACAGCACACCAATGGGTCTTGACTTTTTATCCAATTTGCCAGTCTGTGTCTTTTGATTGGGGCATTTAGGCCATTTGCATTTAATATTAATATTGTTAAGCATGAATTTGATCCTGCCATTTTGTTACTGGCTGGTTGTTTTGCCCGTTAGTTGACGCAGTTTCTTCATTGTGTAGTTGGTCTTTACCATTTGGTACGTCTTTCGAGTGGTTGGTACTGGTTGTTCCTTGTTTAGTGCTTCTTTCAGGAGCTCTTGTAAGGCAGGCCTGGTGGTGATGAAATCTCTCAGCAATTGCTTTTCTGTAAAGGATTTTCTTTCTTCTTCACTTATGTTATGAAGCTTAGTTTGGCTGGATATGAAATTCTGGATTGAAAGTTCTTTTCTTTAAGGATGTTGAATATTGGCCCCCACTCTTCTGGCTTGTAGAGTTTCCGTCAAGAGATCTGCTGTGAGTCTGATGGGCTTCCTTTTGTGGGTAACCCGACCTTTCTCTCTGGCTGCCCTTAGCATTTTTTCCTTCATTTCAACCCTGGTGAATCTGACAGTTATGTGCCTTGGGGTTGCTCTTCTTGAGGAATATGTTTGTGGTGTTCTCTGTATTTCCTGGACTTGAATGGTGGCCTGCCTTGCTAGGTTGGGAAAGTTCTCTTGGATACTATCCTGAAGAGTGTTTTCCAGCTTGGATTCATTCTCTCCCTCACATTCACGTACACCTATCAAATGTAGATGAGGTCTTTTCACATAATCCCATATTTCTTGGAGGCTTTGTTCATTTCTTTTAACTGTGTTTTCTCTAATCTTGCCTTCTCGTTTTATTTCATTGAGTTGATCTTCAATCTTTGATATCCTTTCTTCTGCTTGGTTGATTCAGCTATTGAAACTTAGATTTGCTTTGCAACATTCTCGTGCTGTGTTTTTCAGCTCCATCAAGTCGTTTACGTTCTTCTCTAAGCTGTTTATTCTAGTTAGCATTTCATCTAACCGTTTTTCAGGGTCATAGTTTATTTTCATTGGGTTAGCACATGTTCTTTTAGCTCAGAGAAGTTTGTTATTACCCACCTTCTGAAGCTTGTTTCTGTCAGTTCATCAGATTCATTCTCCATGCAGCTTTGTTCTCTAGATGATGAGGAGTTGTGATCCATTGGAGGAGGAGAGGCGTTCTGGTTTTTGGCATTTTCATCCTTTTTGCTCTGTTTTTTTCCAGTCTTCATGGCTTTATCTACTTGTAGTCTTTGTAGTTGGTGACTTTCAGATGGGGTCTCTGAATGGATATCCTTTTTGTTGATGTTGAAGCTATTTCTTTCTGTTTCTTGGTTTTCCTTCTAACAGTCAGGCCCCTCTGCTGTAGGACTGCTGGAGGTCCAGTCCAGGCCCTGCTTGCCTGGAGATCACCCACGGGGGCTGTAGAACAGTAAGGGTTGCTGCCAACTCATTATTCTGTTATCTTTGTCCCAGAAGGGTACCTGCCAGATGTTGGCCTGAGCTCTCCTTTATGAGGTTTCTCTTTGGGTATACGGGGGTCACGGAGCTGCTTCAGGAGACAGTCTGTCCCTTTAGGAGCTCAAGTGCTGTGCTGGGAGCTCCGTTGTTCATGCAGAGCTTCTGGGCAGGCACATTTATGTCTGCTGCAGCAGAACCCATAACCGCCTCTTTTCCCAGGTGCTCTGTCCTAGGAAGGTCGGGCTTTATTTATACATTTCTGACATGCTGTTGCCTTTTTTCATAGATGCCCTGCCCAGCACAGAGATAGTCTAGTCGCAGTCTGCCAGCAGAGGTGTTGCTGAGCTGCCGGAGCTCAGTCCAGCTTCTGTGTGAACTTCCTTGAGGTGTTGTTTATAGAGGTACAGTTAGAACTGCCTTGGTAGTGGCAGATGCCTCCCCTCTCGCCTCCAGCTGGACTGTCCCGATTCCAGCTGCACTTGCTGCGAAACTCTCAGTCCAGACTGTTTCAGATTGCTTATTTTGTGGGGGTGGTACATGCTGAGCCAGATCCCCTGGCTCCCTGTCTCAGCCTCTCTCTTTCAGTTGAATGGGCAACTCTGTCTCCCACTTGTTCCAGGTGCCAGTTGAAACAGCCCCCCAGGTTTGTGTGAGTTTCTGTGTGCCAACCCGTGGCACTGGCTGAAGCAGCCGTGCTGGAAACCCGTGGCACTGGCTGAAGCAGCCATCCTGGAAACCCGTGGCACTGGCTGAAGCAGCCGTGCTGGAAACCCGTGGCACTGGCTGAAGCAGCCATGCTGGAAACTCGTGGCACTTTTTGGCCCATGAATTTCCTGGTCTGTGGGCAGTGAAAACTCGTTTAGAAATGGGGTGATCACTCACCCTCTGTGTTGTTCTTGCTGGGAACTGCACTCCAGAGCTGTTTCTATTCGGCCATCTTGGCTCCTCTAGCTAATACCCTTTCTTTTAGTCATTGCGTAATTGGACTATACTTATTTCACCACATTGTGATAGGGCTTTTCTTTCCATGTCTTTGCATCTTTTTTTTTTTCTTCTGAGATGGAGTCTCGCTCTGTTTGCCAGACTGGAGTACAATGGTGTGATCTTGGCTCACTGCAACCTCTGCCTACCGAGTTGAAGAGATTCTTCTGCCTCAACTCTTGAGTAGCTGGGACTACAGGCGCTTACCACTATGCCCAGCTGATTTTTGTATTTTTAGTAGAGATGGGGATTCACTGTGTTGGCCAGGATGGTCTCCTTCTCTTGACCTTGTGATCCACCCGCCTTGGCCTCCCAAAGTGCTGGGATTACAGGTGTGAACCACTGTGCCCGGCCTATATCTTAAATACATACAGACATTATGCATTTATTTACACTTATGTACTAATACAACAGGTCAGCACAGTACTCCCCACCCATGTGGGGAGCCAAATCCTAGTCTGATAATTGAGTGTCAAATATTAATAAGTAACTTTATTGAACACCTCAGTATGTTTACATTCTTAATTTAATCTTCTGACATTTTACAGTTGAGGAAATTTGTGGCTTTGAGAAGTTAAATACCTTGCCCAAGGTCAGTTGACCTCGTAGGTAGCAACTAGAATTCAAACCTAGGCTGACTGCAGAGCCTACCTCTTCAGATGGGATTCAGTACCACTAAGTAGCACTTTCTGAACTGTGTTTTTAAACCAAGGTGAATTAGCAGGCATTACTTTAAAATGGTTTTGGGGCCAGTAAGGTTGAGAAGCGTTGCATATTGTATCACCTCAGAGATTTCACAGTGTACATTGGTATGTTAAAAGCTCTGAAAAGTACTATGCAAAAGAAACTTCAGCATTTTAGCACATCTTTCACAAACTGACCTGGTCACTGATCCAGTTTTTAAAGAATATCTAGTTTTCCTTAAAGAATGTTAGTGTTCTGAGAGAAGAGAAAGCACTGTGGACAGATGTACCTGTCTTCAGGGAAGGAATCTGGCTGCTGAATTCTGCCTTGAGGCCTTCCTTACCTGTTCATGTGCAGCATGCCATCATCCAACTGTGTAAATCTTATCATCCCTCAAGACCCATTCAGGATCTACCTGTTCCTTGAAGCTTTTCCTAACCACTTGAGTCAACACCTATATACCTGACCTCAGCCAAGTTCCTCATTATGTACCTGATTATGACTGGTGGTAATGCTCTTTAGCATGTGGCTGTTTTCCCTGTTTGTTCCTAAACTTCTCAACAGCAGACACATCCTACTTTATACTACTCTTGTCCCCTGCTGAGTAGCCCCTGGCCTTACTGCCCTTCAGGGAGAAGTTAAAGTGTTCTAGTGGTTTTCGTTTAGTTTATAATACTTATTGTCTCCCTGGTGGTGAACCCTGGTGAGACCTGCAGTTCATTCTTAATCCTCAAACTTGAGGTACTCATGTAATCATCTTACACTGACATCAGCACTTTTCTCACCATATTGTTTTCCATCTGAATACAGCTCACTGATCTTGCTTTGATATTTATCAAAAATGATTTCTGTTTACAGTGTACTTCACAATTACAGAAAAACTCTACTGATAGTTAAAATAGGTTTCCTAGAACAACTCTTGCTTGTCAGTCACCTCCATCTTGCTACATTGCCATGCAGCCTGATGAATCTGCTAAGTACTTATATTTAGGAATTTCTTTTATGCAGGGAACCCAAACATAAATGGTTCCTTGATTCCAATTGTGAGTCAAATGATTTTAAGTATAACCCATGTTAGATTTCTATTCATATAAAAATTGATGTCCAGTGTATGAATTATGTTTCAGTTATTAGAAACTCATTTCCTATAGAAATAACAAAATAGGTCCCCCAAATCAAATATACTTCCAAAAACATTTTGCAAGCATATAACACCAGAGTTATATGGTGTATATTAGGTGGATAAATTTTTCTGTATAGGCGAGGTTGAATGAAATACTTTTAAAATACTAGTTTAATAAAGTTTGCACTGAAAGCACCACCTTTTCTTTTGGAAACTCCCTGCAGTAATCATGGATATTCTTCCCTTGCTCCAAGGGATGTCTGTGTTCAAAATTAACATTATCTATCTTAAACATTTTTACTCCCTATTTAGTGTTCACGAATGCCTCTGGAAGTCTTTGAATGGTACCTGCTGGGAAACATTATTTCTACCAGCATCCCAACCTTCCTTATGGAAATATATGAAGGCTGAACCATAGATTCAGCTCTCAGTTGGTTCTGTTGACTCTTTGTGAACCTTAAGGGATAGTAACTAGATATTTGAAGTTAATGTTAATTAAAATATAGACTTGGCTACTACAACAGAAATCCAAAATGTTAGTTTTCTCTTACATAAATATCCAAACTGATAATGGCAATACTTCGTAGTCTTTTATGGTGCTGTTAGGGATACATGCCCCTTTTCTCTTGTTACTCTGTCATTCTTAGAGAGTTGCTTTCATCTACATGGTCTGAGATTGTACTACCATGTCCACAGTGCAGCAGTAGGAAGGAAGGAAACAAGGAATTTGCCTCTTCACCTGTGCATATCACTTTCAGTATCTTTATTCTAGGTGGCCATGTGCATAGCTAACCATTGGAGGTTAGGGAGTGGGTACTAATGAGGTAGAAGGAGAGAAATGATATTGGGAGGAATCGTAGGCTTTGCTACAAGGTAATAATGTATAATTTTTAAAATGATACGGTTGTATAAGCATGGGTCAAAAGTTACTTGTAGCTAACTTTCATTAGTTTCACTTTCTCCTTGCCTAGAACAGTTAGCATGGTCTTGGTATCTGGTGTAAATCTGATCTTATCCAAACATAAATTTGTTACTTTTTATATTACTTGGTTAACTGTTGATTTCAAGTCTCTTTTCAGACTTGTCTCCCAAGTTCATGTGAATAGGGCCAGGCTTTAAGCTTTTTTAATGCATTCATTATCACCAAGCAGTGCTTTTTAACATTGGTGTTCAGTAAGTTTATTGAACATTGGGTTATGATGATTTATTGAAATTCTACATTTATTGGTTTGCTTTGTTGTTAACGGAGTAATGTCTCTTGTCTTTTTTCTGCCAACTGGAATAATCCCTACTCCCCATATCTGAGCTTTATCCATTATCAGAAATGTAGAGGAGGCCTGGAATTGGCAAAGATTTGTTACCAAAACGTCACTATCAGACCCTATTGCTGTTGGCAGTCTGGGAACGATGGAACAGATTATGGGTCATTGAAGGTTATAAGCAAAAGTCTGTGGACTTGCATAGCAGTATTGGGAGGTAGGTCTTACAGTGGGCAGGTTATGTTGGAGCACTGAAAAAACAAAATGGGGAGAGAGATCCAAGATGGCCGATCACTAGCAGCTCAGGATTGCAGCTCCCAGTAAAAGCGCAGAGAGCCAGTGGACGCCACACTTACCGATAAATTTTTGCTGCCCACGGACCAGGACATTCCCAGTGGAGGAGCCCCACAGGTCGCCAGCGTGGCCCTTTCGGCTGGCGCGGCTTTTTTGCCGGCGTCTCGGCTCGGCGGCTCTTGGTGCGGAGTAAACGGGACCGAGTCTCCTTTTGGATGATGTTTGGCGCTCTGGGAAGTCAGAGCAGCCCATCCAGCTGATTGAAAAAGGGGCTGAGAAGCCAGACCGGAGACCCCCAGGCAGAAAAGCACCACGAATTTCAACGCTGCTGTTTTAGCTAGCGTTGCGAGTCGCACAGTGAAAAGTACATAGATTCCGGAGCTGGGAATTAACAAGCTGGACGTCCACTCAGAGACCCAATTTGAAAGTGGGTAATTACAAAGACGACAGATGGATAAAACCATAAAGATGCCAAGAAGCCACCGTAAAAAAACTGAGAACACTCAAAATCAGAAAGTCTCTCCTACAGAGGACGCTAGTTCCTCATCAGTAACAGAACAAGGCTTGATGGAAAACGAGTGTGAAGAATCATCAGAATTAGGCTTCAGAAGGTGGAT